>JAHPZR010031662.1:0-10000 GCA_019787425.1 Platygyra sinensis | reverse complement strand
TATACAGCAAGGCTGTGCTCTAGGAAAATTTTCAGGGTGCCCTTCGGGCACCTATTCATGACAAGTAGGTCGCCCAGCCTTCCAGGTTGGTCGCCCAAAATAATTAATTATTAATTAATTAATTAATTAATTAGTTAATTAATATTTCATTTCATGGTTTTAATTAGCTAAAAATTAACCATGAAAATAATAATCATAGAATTTAGTATTTTACTGTTGTTTTATGGCATGCGCAGAATCTCAGTGATGATTATTCTTGCCTGCTTACTGACAATAAACAAGTTTGACTTCACAGTAAATGTATTTATCACTGTTACAAATAATCAAATTATCAAACTTCAAAGTTTATCTAGCTTTCATTAAAGAAAGTAAGGGTAAATCGGGAAGCCTTCGTAATTGCAACTTACTATTTGCAAGAAAGTTAAAATTTTCAGGAAGTAGACGAAACCATTGATAGGATGTTAAATTAAAACTTGAGTGTAAGTTTGTGCGACATCTGGCCGAGGGAACCATTGCTGAATGACAATCTTTACTAATCCGTGACGTTTTGAAAGAGTAGCGTTGTATACTTTTTACAGTTCCAGGGAATCCGCATAATTGCTAAACAGTTTCATCTTAAATCTCTCTCGTTCATTTCACCGGACGCGGGCGGAGAAGCGAGTTTTTGAATTTAGCTGTCACGTACTCTTTTTGGCGAACTTGTGATATCATGAAATCCTGTTGTAAATTAACCACTTACATAGGTGTTAAAACCGCGCTTAAAATTTCTTTCAAGACCACTGAAATAGGTTTTCGGAACAAAAGGGTTCTTATTTTAAACTTTCGTTTTCACCAAATTTTGATCGAGTGATTAAGCAAGTCGCCAAATATGGTGCTGATAAACATCTTGCATGCCACGGACGAAGCTAATTAAATAAACAAAAATTTGCATAAAGGACAGGGTTTCGTTTTATTGATCACGCACTCCACTGTCGAAACTGTTGAAACACAAAAATGAAACATAAGCATCAACCACTTCAACAGAAAAATTAGATCTTCAACACATGCTTGTGCAAAAATCGTGCAGTTTCTCACGGGCAAGGACAAATAATTTTTCGTGTTAAATCATGTGGAACAATATTAGATAACACAGACGTGACAACTTTGAGCGTGTGCAATTCTTTTTGTTGTCCTACCGGATTTTTTTCTGTAAATATCATCAAATTAGCAAGTAAAATTATAAAATGTTAGTTACAATCAGTTGCTCGCTTTATCGCGTCGTTCAATGGACAAGAAAGCTTGGCCATGCACTATCACACAGGCTATTGATGCGCTTTCAGCGCTTTTGTTTTTCGGGCTAACGGGAGCGCGGGAACACGAGGAAGTTTCTTTTTGTTTCGTTCCGTTCCGTTCCATTTCAAAACGTTGGCTGGTTTCGTTTCCGGGTTTTCACACAAGCCGAAATCTAGGCGCCCGGACGGGCGACCGCTTTTCTTTTTCAGTCGCCCGAGACCAAATGTTAGTCGCCTGAGGCGACCGGGCGCCGTTAGAGCACAGCCTTGATACACTATAGCTTTCAAACTTACATGTAGCCGTTTATCTACTTTACACCTCTTAATTTGCTTTACCTTTTTACTTTTGTGTTTGATTAACTATTAATGTGTGTGTAGGTTTATTTATTTAGTAGCTGTTTTTAAATCACTTTTTGCTCAGTTAATATGACTATAATTAGTACAACCCGCCTAGATTAGCTATGCTACAAGCGGGCTTGTAGATATTTAAATTCTTCATTTGTTTTAATTTACATTAATTAATTGATGAATTAATTGAAATTAATAATTGAATTGAATTGAATTGAATTGAATGATTGCAAAAATAAAGTTCCCAAAAAAGCTTCATAGTATGGTAACATTTAAATTCAATACAGTTAAGAACAATTATTGATTGAGAGTCAAGCTCTCAAGCGGACTGCGAGAGAAAATTGAAAATGAAGTTGTTCATGTTTTTAATTAATAATTATTACACAGACAATTCACAGTGGTTCAAACAAAATAGCACAACATATCTTTGCAGTGCTGTGTTATATTTAGTGTAAAATTTCTAAGCCTTAATCTTAGAAGTCTCTCAGGTTACTTGCAGTAGAGTAATCTAAGAAAAAAAAATCTGATGTAACAGTTACCGTTACATTGTTTCAATAAAGAGACGATATCCAAAACACATCTGTGCACTGCAGTTGGAAGTGAAATTAGAACATGCAAAGGAAAGTACTCTAACTTGGTAAACTACCCTCAACAATGGCAGGCTGTGTGAAGTGTCTTCTTTCCTACTTAGCTCATGACAATGAACAGCACGTGATAACGTCACTTATCTCAACAGGGTTCAATATTGGATAGAATAGATTACAATGTAGAACAAGCAGCAGTTAAAGTCGAGGAGGGCTTGGAGCAACTCAGAAAGGTCAGTAGCAAAAAACAATATGATCAGGAGTGTATTGAGAAATTGAAGTACATGTACCTCTGGCTGTGGGCATCTTTTGAGGGATGTCTCCATTGCATGGGGTGACAAGAACTAGCTAAGGGTACCCTTCTGAACCTTAAAACTCGACCACACTCACAAGAAGTGTCTTGTAAAGTCCCTGCTATTTCATATCTTGGATTGGACAGTTTGACTGGTTTCAGAAGGAGGAAGAGGGAGGAAATTTGAGAAGGTCATGTTTTGTGCCACTTCATGTGTACATAATGTGTACGTAATTGACCACTCCCCTTTGGGGCTTTTCAGGACCAATGTAAACAAACTGATAAGTAAATATTTAAATAAACATGACTAGGTTAAGAATCCCAACTGGCGGGAGGCAGACCCATTGGCTATAGCATAGTCAAGGAATTGAATTCAGGGCTACCGTGAACAACATCAGCTAGCATACAGAACAGGATTTGAACCCACAACGTGCGGATTTCAAATCCGGTGCTCTAACCATTTGGTGATGCTGCCTCCCTTAATGATGTTCCTGGTTGTGTGTCCAACCTTGGCATTTGATAACTCAGCTGTGCAAAAATGAGTTATTCAGTAGAATCAAACATTTTCCTTTTTGAACAGTTTGTATTACCACTTTGTTTTTGCACATTTACACATTGTGATGCTTGTTAGAAACTTCACATAGTAGTTGTGACATTTTCCTTTGAGGGGAAAGGACTGTTAATATAATAATAATCAAATCTGGTAATTTTATGTTTTTTAACTTAGTTTGATAATTGTCTTTTTTTTGCTCAGGGAGAAAAGCATCAAAAAGCCTCTCGGAAGATGTTGTGTATAATCTTTTTAGCTATTGTTGTAATTATTATGCTGTTAGCCCTTGTAATAACAAAAGCAAATTGATTTATTATATTAGTGTATTCGTCATTGGTGCGATCATCTTTAGGTTGTTTCATATTAATTTGTACATTTGATACAAACAAAATGGTTAATTAAATTTAAAACTAAGTTTTTTAATCTTTCAAGGTTATTTTAGAATGCAATATTTCCAATAAATACTGTTCTTGTCAAATTAAAATTGATAGTAAGAATTTATCATCTGGTTGGGGATGATTAAAGAAAAACGTTCTTTGTTCTGTTGTGGAGAATCGCACAATAAATTATTTTGTTAGGTTTGTGTGTTATTTTGAGTGGTAAACTTTCCAGAACAAAAGAGCAAAACTAGTTGTTAGCACTAAACACCCAATGCCTAAAATATAAATATTACTTATTTGCGGACACTAGTGAGGAGGTGGATTAAAAATTGTGTTGTTCTGGAAGAATCCATACCCCCATCCACAGACAGTTCATGGTTTCAAGTCCCATGCATTTGAAAATTCCAATTTATACAACATTTGATACAACCCTGCCCCCTTAGAATCAGTGACCATGGGGGCATACATTAGTTGCTTGTATGGATTATGGATATTTTCTAGAACTGCGCAATTTGTATATAGGTTATTGACCAGGTGTGAGGTCAAGGTGGCTGGACGTTGACCAAGTTTTTTCTTTACAATATTGTGTTTACGGACTGAGACTGAGTCAAGGTCGATACACATGCAAAAAAAAAAAAAAAGAACAAGGCCAATATCTTGACCAAATAAGTTTGGTCAACAAAGGATTTATTTTATGGTAAAAGAAATCTGTTTTCCTTTTGGGACACAGTGGTTTATGCTGACTGGGCAAAATAGCACCTGCTCCAATAGCCAATCGTGGTGCAGGAGACGGTTGATCTTGCAAAGATGAAGTACATTTTTAGGTCACCTGTAGACAGAGTAATTTCTACCATAGTTATTATGTTCCTGCTGAAAAAACCCTCTATCTCTCTGTTGCATGCATTACTACATTCTTAAATTAAGGTAATCAGCTTGCATACAATGGTTTAATAAAGACAATTTTCTACTCTTAAGGTCTGATCTCACGAGTTAATTCATTTCAAGTCATTTCTCTGGAGAGGTACTCCCTATGTTGGCCTATAGGGGGATGCCCCGCCCATAAGGGGTACCTTTCTCAGGCTTCAGGCATTTAATGGTTAGAGGAGTATATGAAAGGGTAGGGAAATCTGTCATTTAAGTCTAACTCGAACATGAACTGAGTAAAACATACTTGTTTTTTCTGGTTAACATCTCTTCTGGTAATGCTTGATGTTCTCCATATTGTTTATTTACTTCATTCTAAGGGTTTAGAAGAGGGATGCAATTAATAGTGAGTTGTTTCCCCGGGACCCTCAATGTCCCCTGATTCAAAGCCGAGGAAAACATTCAGGTCAAGGAGAAACAAAACTTGTTGTTTCCTGTGCGACCAGTCATTAAGTGTTTTGTGTTATACCATAGTTAATGGAGGGAGACCCATTAACTATGGTTATACTTCCCAACCCAAAACTAGAAAAAAAAACTGCAAAGAAATCATTTGCTTTGCACCGGCTGACGGTTTCTGGAGCACGACTTGATCATGTGCGAGTCGAAAGTTCATGTTGTTGTTTCCCCAGGGAGTTAGTGAGTTTTGTTTGCCCCAGGGAGATAGTGAGTTTTGACCCACGGCATGTGACATGTTTTCCTCCAATCGGAAAACGTATTTGAGTTGGGACGTATTTGGAAAGTTCAGGTATTTGAAAAGTTAAGGTGGACGGCCAAATATTCCGCCTAATCATGCTTATTAAATGTTGATAATATAAGTAAAATTCACTGTGCCGTTTTTGAATTATAAGCTCCTAATGCTGTAGTTAAGGGTGCTTTTAGGAGTTCATACTGTTGCTATGGTAATCTATTATGTTACAAAAATGATAACATCACCAATGGTTGGGCAGATTTTTGATTCCATGATTGTACCATCAATCGATGGAGTAGTTATGACAATGCCATCAAAATTAAAGTACTGGAAACAGTTTAGAGCCACCTTAAATAAGATGGTGACACCTCGTGTTTTATTACGAATTGTGATAAGTATGTCAAGATTCAACTTTTGGACTCGTTTCTGACACCAGCATTTGAAGCCAAAATAATGCACTAGTCATTTGTTTCCCCCGCTACCCCACCCCCGCGACATAGCGGGGGAATTTGCAAACAAGCGATGCTAATTGTGGGAAATTCCACCACCCACCAGGGCAGAATTTCTTAGCAAAACCACCACCCCCGGGGCTAGCTGAAAGACCTTGTAAAAGAAGGGATTGTCGATTTCTGGGCTAAATACATTTTGAGAAACAACAACTATTAGGAATGTTTCAACCAGCTTAAAATACTTACCACTGAGTTTGTTTGGAGTATAGCTTTTTGATCAGACAAATAGCGTGGGAGAATAACAAATAAGATGAGAGAAGACTTGAAAATCGTGAGCCATGCCAGCAACAAACACAATTGTTTGGTACCCCTTCTTGAACTCGTTATTGCCGAGAGAAATCTGGCCACGTGGGTGGCTGTCACAATGCAGGGCATATGTACCACATTTCTTTTTAAGCACTTTTAGTAAGGAGCTAAGATTTAGGAAATTGTGATTGCAAAATTATTAAGGAGATAAATTCAAGATAGCTATAAGCTACAATGTAGTTTGCCTTTTTAGAAGGAAGTACAAATTTCAGTTGGCAACAACATTGCTACTTTACGGGGGTTTAAAAGGCATTTGAGATTCTAAAGCAAAAAGGGACAAAGAAAGTGCTTGGGAGAACGTACACATGACGGGAAATTCAGAATTTGCCCTTTCATAAATGTTTAGAAACTGAAGCCTTGCAAAAAAAGCTAGGCTGAGAAGATATAACGATTAATTCTTCCAAAAAGTGTCTTTGTTGAATTGTGTACTTACCGATTATCAACGTAAAGCCCCCCCCGGGGGGGGGGGGGGGGTACTCCCTTATTTGCGTTATACGGGGACGTGCCGCTGGATAGGGTATGGTTTTTTGGTCTCGCTGTCCTAAACAGGGTATACAATTTGACTTGCCTCTGTCATAAACGGGTTAAAAACCTGTCCTAAACAGGGTATGGTATTACGAGCCAAAAGACTTTAACCCAGACTGCGAGGAGTCTCTTTCTTTTCTTAGCCCGCGACCCGGAGCCTGCGAGAAGTTGAAAGAGCATGCGATCGAGCGGCGGACAAGCGACGTGATTTGCATAATGTCAACTGAGTAAAGCGACTGTTAACCGGACATTACAATGTCATCAATCAACATTCTGGACAGAATGCTATTGTAGTCGGCATCTCAATGTAAAATATTTATCCACTCATTCTCGTCCCCAGAGGCCGCGCTACTTTTGGTCACACACCAAGAATCGCTACCTCTGGCCGGGTCCAACACCGGAAGTCCGCGATTCACTCTGCGCATGCTCAGAGTCAAGTCTGACAAATCTGATTGGTTCTGGTCTCAATCTATTGTGTTTACAAAGCCATTCAAAGCCGGAATGTCGTTAGACTGAGCCAGAGGTCGCGATTCTTGGTGCTGACCAACAGGAGTGCGGCCTCTGGGGACGAGACTGTTATCCACTTAACTGTATTATAACACGTGCGCATTTACGGAACAGATCGTACTGGTAGGTCTAGTTGTTCTGTCTTGGATGGCGTGCATTCTCGTCCCCAGAGCCCACGATCCTTCTGGCCTGTGGTTGGGATCGAGAGCTCTGGCCGGACCCGATTTTCTGAGCATGCGCAGAGTATTCGTTTCGAATTCTCAACCAATCAGATTTGCTAGATTTGACGGGAAGTCCGTGAATCGCGGACTTCCGGTTTTGGACTAAACCAGAGCTCTCGATCCCAACCACAGGCCAGAAGGATCGTGGGCTCTGGGGACGAGAATGGGATGGCGTGATGAAAAAAGATGCTACTGTGTCGCACAAGCGTGATGGATCCCGCTGGTAAATACATTGTTTAGGGATATTTTTCTCTGTTAAAGTTCTATTAATGCCTTAATCAAAATAAAATTAACTTCAAAAATATGAGTTCCACTTATTCATTATACAGTAATTGAAGAAATCATTCCTCTTTGATTTGCTATTTTTAAAAAATCACCTTTCTATAGATGCAATGAAGACATTTTGCTACGCTAAATAATTTAGACTTTAATGCTTGAAGGCTTTTTATTTAGTTCAAGTGTAAAGACGCAACAACTCAGCTGAAAACTGGGTTTTAGACGCATCGAGCATGATGTTAAATTCCTGTAAAACCACAGGCGAAAGCTAAGACAAACACCTGAAAACCCCCCAAAAACGACGAAATAGGCCAAATGGACAACAGAAATAAGGCAAGGGGAGTTCATTTACTTAGTTTTATTCCAAAAAAGTAACATTTTATTTCGTTGTGTGATTTTATCCTTCGTTATTTTAAATTCCATACAATGCCTTGTAGAGCGCTCAAATTCTCAACGGCCCAATGTGTAACACAACACCGCGCACGTAAGTCAGTCACGTCTCACTCGATACGTGTACATAAATCATTAATATTATTTGATCGATTCCTCGAATCGTGAGTTTGGGACGCCTGTGGTAAAACCAGCGAGTGTGCATTTTGTCGCTTGTCGTAAACAGGGTCTTGAAATGGAGGCTGTTGTCCAACACAAGGTTGGGTTTTTAGCGTATTTTTTTCCTAAACAGGGTCAGGATTTCAAACCCTCGGCGGCACCCCTATATACCCAAGCTTGGTCCAAGTACCCCCCTGGGCGTAAAGCTTAGCATACTCCTCAGCTCTGTCCTTTATTCTAGCATTTGATAAAAAGCTTTCCATCTAGAGTTATGAAAGTGAAATCACATATTAACGGAATTCGCGCAACAACAAAGCGTAAATATAGTCTCTGGACAAAGTTCAAAGTGTTTTCTTTCAATTGCCATCAGGCTTATCAATGTCGGAGACTTCATGGTTGTGACAGCACAGTGACAGATGTTTAAATTCGGTTTTGATTTCATGAGACTATGAACACTTCAGCTACAAGGAAACAAATGACTAGTGCATAGGAGCCTTGTTAATCGCATATATGTTGTTGCTATGGTAATCGTTTGGGTCACTAAAATGAACTGGCGTTGGATTGAGACCATTATCATGTCGCATTGCATTGATCCATAAAAGACGAAGAACTGGAAAATGCTGACAATGGTTGTGAACAACCTTAATGTTAATATTAAACAAAAAAAAAAACAGAGCAAGACCGTTCTTTGTTCTGGGCTGTTACAGTATAAAGGACACTCGAACCGTGAACACTTGACATTTTTCTGTACATTTTTTTTTTTGACAATTAAGAAATAATGGCTCTTCTTATGATGTATAATGTTACATGTTTCGCATTTTGTAAGTGTAAAAACATTAAATACTCTTATCAAAAGGTCGAGCCCGCATTCTATAGTCACTAAAAAAATGTACAAAGAAATATCAAGTGTTCACGGTTCGAGTGTCCTCACTGTATATGTAGTTCGTTTTTTTGCAGATCAGCTTTGTGTTTTTGGTGGATAAAAACATCGAAAAAAATTTGAAATATTTCTTGTATCGTATAATATTTGTCTACTGGAAACTGTTTTAGAAAGAAAGAAAATTTTTATATTAAAAAAATATTTCTGTGCGCCCGATATGGGACTTGAACCCATGACCCTCAGATTAAAAGTCTGATGCTCTACCGACTGAGCTAACCGGGCTCACACATTTGAAACCGTTCTTTCATTTATATTTATTAATAAATTTAGGAAAACAACAATGGGTATCTTGCCTCGTTATGATGTTGGATGTTGGAATCCCTCCCGTTTGAGTTCTGTTGTGTTTATCAAGATTGTGTGCGTCTTGTTGCTCCTTCTCGTGAAAATGCACCTGATGTACTACCTCAACAACGAAGGAAAGCGTATTTACACTCTGAAGGTAATCTAAGGATCAAGTAAAGTTTAGGCTTGGTTGTGAAGGACTTGCTATTGTTTTCATTCTCGTGCGTTTTCACGTTTTCTCCGATCCCACGTGAAAGAAGGATCTTCCATAGTAAGCTTAAATTTTAGCTTACATTTTCTCTCTGTTTTGCAGAAAATTGATCCTTTAGGCCAACCGACAAAGTCTGCTCATCCAGGTACTGTCGTGATTCTTTTGTTGGTGGAATCTGTAGATCAAAATTTGAAATGATGCAAATGCTTAACTTTTTTCCTAAGCTTAAATGATTATGTCACTTGTATGCTACTTGGAGGCTTACATGTACATGTATTGAAATGGTTTGACTATCCTTTCTCTCACTGGTTTATAAGCTGATCTCAGGTAGCACTCTCAAGATAAAAATGTTGTGAAGATTTGGTATTCCCAGTAACATTTAGTACTTTATTGCTTTAAAATGATGGAAATTAGCTTAATTAGTGTACTTATAACAGATGGAAATTTTGACCATCAACTATTATTATCATGCACTATATACCTGCCAACTTTTTCGGAGATATAAGCGTCAGATTTTTATCCTGGGAGTGCTGGTTGAAATCCAAAAGCCTACACAAGCATAAAGTTTATGACCTGATGACTGACTGAGGGACCGACCGACCGGTCGGTCGGTCGGTCGGTCGGTCATCATTATCAA
>JAHPZR010031659.1:27500-54526 GCA_019787425.1 Platygyra sinensis | reverse complement strand
AAATCAATGGTTTAAGGAAAATTCCCAACTGGTAGGAGGCAGGACCCAGTTGCGCTATTTTTTACAAAGGGCGTAGCCGTAGAAATTTGAAATCTCGGGGGCTACCGATGAAAAGAACAAAAAACATTCAAGCACCACGGGTCATGGACGGGCTTTTGGGAAAACAAAAACCTGCGGGAACCTACGGATTTCAAAATCACGACGCTGCAAAAAAAAACGTTAACCACGTCGGCCCACGTGGTAGTGCTCCAGGTAAATTTATCTTCTGTTATTTTCTTCTTTTTCAGATTATTCAAGTTTCCGGCTCGACATAAAAAAAAAACAACACAACAGCAACCCAGACTCTGATTTTAAAGCACCCGGTAGGTCTTCTTATTTGGGAGGGCGTATAAAAATCCTTCACAAAAAACATTTAAAAGGACAAAGCCTCCCCCAGTCAAAAAAACATAATGCCCGATACTTAGGAAGTTTGCCATTTTCGATTGGGGAAAACGGTTGATCTGTTTTTAAAGTCGTTCAATTTCCCCAGTCGAAAAACCAATTAGGGATGACGAAAAATTGAGGACATTTTTAGCGGGAAAAAATTAAGCCAAAAAAAAGCTTTGTTCGGCGTTGACTTATATCCCGAGGGGATCTTTGGGTTTATTCGGGCATTGCGCGTCGAAGTGGCGGGAGTTTGGGCCGCTGTAAGGATAAGTCATGTGAGGTATAAGGCGGGGGAACGTTTTAAGTTCCCGCAAACCTGCTAGGGGGCCATACGCTAATTTTTTTGAGCTCCGCTTCCTTGAAGCTGTTCTGAAAGAAACTTTCAAAAAGACACTCTTGTCTCCTCCCTGTGAAAAAAATATAAAAAAAAAAATTTTTGCCAAAAACGTTGGAAAAAATAAAAGACCTTCTAATTAGTGTTCTTTTTGGTAGAAGGGCTTGTCATTTTTTGCAACGGGTTTTTTTGTTTCCAGGTACAATGAAAAAAAACCAGGTGGGGAATATGTTTTTTACAAGGTGGTTTTTAAATTTTGGAAAAAGCTGTAACATGAACAAAAAAAAAAAACCTCAAATGTTGGGGTTCCATGAAAAAAAATTAAAAATAAAAAATCTTTCCGGCGTATCCATTATAAAAGAAAGATAGTGCCACCAAGGATTGGGGGGGAACTTCGGCGCCGTCAACAATTAACAAACACTGCTTTAAGCCCCCCCAAAGGCAAGGGGGGCCTTTAAAGGGGGTGGAAATCAAGGTTTTCCCACCGTGCTCAAACGGCCCACTGGTCATAAAATTTCCAACACTTTCGACCGGCACCACTGTTTCCTCCTAAACGAACGGCCCTCAAACTAATGTTTCGGGTAAACAACTTTCCAATCTTGTAAATGTCCCAGAGAAGAAAATATTTTCTGTGTGAAAAATAAAAGGACTCCATTAACTTTCAAAAGATCTGAACTTAGGACAAAAACAAATTCCACATTTTTAGTTAGGAAACCTCTCTTGGGTTTACTACAGGGCCTCTTTTGACACGAAAACAGCAAAAATAAAATACAACGGAGTGAACTTTTTTGTCAGTTATAAAAATCATTATGTACAGTGGCAGGTGTAACATACTTCAATTCCCAATTTGGCACGGCCCCCCATCCATGGATTTGGGACACCAAGAAAATCCCTTGGGGGGCCCCCTGCCTGGCAACTTACGCAGACGAGGGCAATCCCCTCGCGTGGTGTCCAGTATATTCCCCCCCTGTGATTAAAAAACTAACGGAAAGTTGGAAACGGGTCAATCGAAAAAAAACGAAAGGCCAAATCCCAAGAATGTGTTTTCCCAAGGTTCCCCAGCAGCAAACTGTCCCAACTTCTTCAGGCCCTCGGACGGTAAGACGGCCTGTCATACCGGGTTGTTTATATGTGTAAATTTTGATTTTGGAAATTCGCTCATTGCGAGGATAAAAACAAGTAGTCAAATCCTCCACCGCAAAATTGCCATGGGGAAAACCAGAGAACAAAGTTCCGGCCCTGATCCCCTTCTTGATGATCTGGGCCCGAAGAACCAGGGAACCGGGAAAACGTCCACTGTTTAAAAAAGATTGCCCCCTTCATAAATCCCGCTTCTATGCGTCGGACCAGCGGTTTTTAAACAAAGGTCCACCAAATCCCTCCAAACTAGGAGCGGATCCCCTTTGTGTAACAACTGGAAATCTGCATAAGGAAAGCAAAACTGGGATCGTGGTCGGGGACGAGTCGCGTGGGTCGCGCGAGTGGGTTCTAGAACTGTATGGTCGGTATAAGTATTTATGACTCCCACGCGCGGCCCTAACATGTGCTGTACACCTCTCCACAGGGAGTTTTCCACCGACCTGGGGGAGAAAGGTCCAGAAACATATCCACCTATCCCTTCAACAAAACATGAAAAAAACAAGTGAGTAAAAGAAAGAGAAACATGTGGGTGGGCCACCACCCGTTAACACCTGGGATGTTTTTTTGACAAGCCGGAATTTGGTCCCTGCGTCAACATTTAAATCCCTTGTTACCCTTCATAAAAAAATAAAATGCAACTTAAAGTGTTAGTAAGGACATGAACTGCCGAGCTCCGCTACTGCAAAAACTAAAAATTCGACAAAGAACAAAACAAAAACAACTTTGGCGAGTAACCCAAGCACCACACTTATAAAACAAACCTGGGGACGCACAGGCTTTTTGAGCTGACCTATTTAAAACTACATGGTTATATTTATTGTTTTCTAGGCAAGTCAACACACCCATAAGGTTAGCTTCCCCAATGAGACCCTCCAAAAAAAAAAACAAAGACGAACAAAACATAATCAGAAGCAAGCCTACACAAGAGGCGTAAAAACTCTTCCTAATAAGGAAGTATCCATCAAATAACAAAAAATTCTATTTATTGCAGACTGCCCCAAAAAAACCTGGTAGGTTTGGTTTGGTTCCCCACGGCGGGGTATATGAATTGTAACTTAGGAATGGGAAAAATAGAACGGTAAAAAAAGAGAATTGGGCGTTCCCCCCCGGGCCTAAACGCCCTAAATCTCGTTTTTCTTTTCAAACCAAGATAAATTGTCGAAATTATTGGAGGCCCTTTGTAACTATAACACACCACAGTTGGGGAGGTTGTCCGCCACCCTGATAATTTACCGTCTGGGGGGGGGTGACCTTGGAGGGCAGTTTTCTCCATCCTGGATCGCCCGGGCCCAAATGTCGGCCCGAATCCAGCCCCCGGGAAAGGAAGATAAGGTGGAAAAATCAACAAGACCAAGATTTGGCATATGCTTAGGCTTCTGACCCAAGCCACTGGGGACAGAGGATGGTCCTGGTGGGGAAACGGTTTTCGCATGCCTTCGTGGGAACGCCAGTTTTAATGTCCGTAGCTAAAATCAAATTTTCGGGGACCATCCAGAGAACTGGAAATCATCGGGCACAAAAACTAAAAAAAAGGTGATACATCGATATATTTTTCCTCTTTAATATTACCTTTTTTACTGTACCCCGTATAAAAAAAAAACCTAATCAAAAACATATCGAAAGTTTTGGCCGTTGGTGAAAAAAAAAACATTCTTTCCATAATCCTCTTTTGGCCAACGGTTTGAGCTGTAGCACCTTGCCATTACAAAGTTTGATGTTATCTTTGTTTCCCGCGGAAATTGGGTTTTCCATTTTTCGAAAAATTGTTTCGTTTGTCGGAAAAAACTGGGGTATTTTCGAAAACTTTTCTTTTTCTTTTGGAAGTACGTGTTTTTTTTTCCCGATGGTTTTCATAAAATGCGTTTTCGACTGGTCGCGTAGAATAAATGTTGGGGGACATAAATCAGAAACAGGGCGGTTTTTTTTTTGCTTGGGGTATTTTACCGGCTCGTAATTATTTCGAAAAAAACTTCATAACTACTTTTGGAATTTCGCAAATGTTCGGATTCATCTATTCTCGGGGCAGATCGTTTTCCTGAACAAACAATCATCCGCAAGGACAACAAAAAAAAAAAAGTTATAATTAAGAAAGAGTTTAAAGTAGGGGGTCCTCCGTTTTGCCGGGTCTTCTTCTCCCCCCCCCCAAACAACCCAATGAAAAAAAAACCTTGTGTCAAACCATCGCCATAAAAACCATCAACCCAATCAACCTTTCATGGAAAAAAAACAAACCACTAAGTAATGGCAACGGTCAGTAGTTGAAAAATGGCATGTTTTTTATGCCCACTTTCTTGTCTTACCGTTAGTCAGTTTAAAACCCCGCCCCCATGGGAAAATTTGCAGCAAGGGGGACTGTCGGGAAACTTGAAAATTCTGGTTTTAACAAAGTTTGCGTCAAAAATAACTAAAAACTTGAATGGCTATGGGGATCATCGGGGGTATCACAAAAATATAACTTCTAATTTATTAGGTGATAAACACGGTTCTATCATTTCGTGGGGGGGGGTGGTACCACACAAAAAAAGCGTGTCCCCATACTAAACTAAAGGTGAAATTCAGCTGATTATTTTAAGGTTTTGTAATGTTGAAAAAAAAACCAAAACCACAAAAAACATGCCCTTGAAAAAAAAAAAACTGAAAAGGGATAAAATGAACAAAAGGGTATGCCCAGTTCCCGTAGTCTCGTAGTGCCCGGTCCAATGGGGTGTTTATACGGACTCGCCTTTCCATTTTTCTTTGGGGGTGACTCTTTTTGTTAAAAGCCCCTGAAGGGAAATTTAAATACTTTCATAAACTAGGCAAACATTTTTAGGGCACCTTAAGTTTGGGCGGCGGGCCTTTTTTCTGCACCATATCCTTCTTTTCCATTACAAAATCGCAATTTGGGTCATTTTGGGCTTGCTCTTACGGAGAATATTCGAATATATAATTCTGTTTTATTTGGGAAAGAAAACAAAACACGTACCTGAAAAAAAGTTGTGCGCATTGAAAAGCAATTAGGCCAATGTTACAACAGGCGGGGGGTACAAACCCCGAATTAAAAGTCGAATACAAAATTTTTTTGGTAAGTTTACAAGGAGGAAAGGTTCTGGGGGGAAAAGGAAAAAAAAAAAAAAAGGGTTTTTGGAAAACAAAACAAGACCCCACCAGGGTACAGTGGCCCTGGGGACCGGCACAAATGGCACACCCCAGCGGTGGGCAAAAAAAAAAAAAAAAAAATGTCTTTGAGTTTTAATTCTACCTATTTATAAAAATGGCAAAACTGATAATTTTGTTTAAAATAAAAAACAAACAACGAAACAACACCCAAAAATTCTTCCAAATTATTGCTCTAATTTCCAAATTTTTAAAACTAATCCCTTTTTTTTGTTTTGAGAAAAAAAACTATTTAATCTCCAAAATATTACCTGAAAAATCCACACCAAACAAAAAAAAAAATTTTACAAAACACACGACCAAAAAAAACATAGGGATTATGTGACAAATGTGCATTTAGAGATTTTTCTTGATTGTTGGAAAACGTAAACCGAGATAAATTCTTTGCATAAAACAACCAATCAAAAAAAAAAAAAACCCAGCCCCAACAAAAAATACGGCTTTCGGGTTTCTACTTCCCGCCTTTAAGAGTAGGCTTTTTAAAAGCGGGTCATTGACAACGCTGTAGGGCTACCCGTAAAAGCTAAAGGGTGTGAAAGAAAATCACAAGTTGAAAACACGTTCTTGGTCAAGATAAACATAATGAAAAAAAAACGCAATAGACCTTTTTTCGCGGTTTTTGTGTTTTACAATTCACCTCCCTTCCATGTTTGTCTTTTCCAATACGATCATGTTGATGATACTCCAGGGGGATGTTTCTTGAATCTTTTTGTTTTGTCATTAAAAATAAAGGGTCACAATGACAAGGCTATGAAATATCGGTATTGGCATGATACCCTTCATTTTTATAAATAAAATGGAAAAAAAAACAAAATCAAGACCAAAGGGGACAATCAAAACAATATTCCTGAGTAATCAATCAAATCATGATTTTCTGAATTGGGAACAAAACAAAAAATGTTTACCAAAGCGAAAAAAAACCAAAAAGTCTATGCATAGGCCGGGTTTAGGACTGATAAAAAAACAAGTTAATGCGCCAAAAAAAAAACGAGGGGTGGGCTATGCCTTCGTTGCGAGTCTAAAGGGGAAAAACTTGCCCTAGCCAACAAAAAAAGGGAAGGCTCCAAAGAGGCTTTTTCAATTTTCTACTAAAACAGTTAGGGTCTTACATCGAAGGGAGAATGTTGGAGGCTTTTTCCTCGTGGCCGGGTGGGGGACCGGTGCGGTGGGGACTCTTGCAGAGGAGGGACTCGGATAAACAAAAAAAAAAACGGTTCCTCCCCCCCTCCCTCAGAAAAAAATGCAAGTAAAAAAAACTTGAGGGAATTTCAAAGAAAAAAAATTTAAGGGGCTCCGGTTTCGTCAATTGATCTCGATAAGCCTAAGTTACATGGAGTGGACTTCCCCTCGAGGGGGAAAACTGGACAATCATACAAAAAAACCCCCCTTACAAATAAAAATAACAAAAGGGGAAAAAAAACAACGGCCAAACACGTGAAAAATGAACAAAAAACTAAAAAAGAACTTGAAAACACTCAAGTGTAAAGAAATGGATCATCATCGCAAGGTAAATTTTTCCACTTAAGGGCAAATGCGGGAAAAGAATGAACAGAAGCCTGCAAAAAAAATCAGGGGCTTTCAAACGGGGACTTCGACAACCCGTGGGACCTCCGACGGATTCAAACCGGTTGCACGATTTTTGCTCCTTCACCACACTCGAGCCTATGGAAAAGGGCCACAACATTGGGCGCAGCGAGGTGTCAATTTTAAATTTTGGAGTTTCATAAAAAGCACCCGTTGGAGGCACACTTTGGAAAGGAATGGTGGAAAGTTATTAAAAAAATAATTCTATAATTTGAAAAAAAAAACTGGCCGGTTCTGTTAGCATCGCAAAAAGTGACCGCAGGAATGGAATCCATCGGCCAGGGTTAAAAATTTTTCCAAATTCTAAAGGGCAACTGTGAGAAACAAGAAAGGAACGGCCCTGGAAAAAAAAACTCGCTAAGTCAGCAGAAACAAAATAAACAAAAAATTGTCAGGGACGCACGCAGAGTAAACGTCGTGAATTGAGATTAATAAACACACGTGTTGGAAACATAATAGGATAAATCTCCACCACAAAGTTTAGTTGCCCAAGCAACCCCACGTTTTCGTTTGGGGACTTGGGGCACATGATTTTCATGCCAAAAAAATCATGGTTCAAATTCCAATATCCCCGGGGGACTTTCTCTGGCGACTGATCGCACAGCTCCATCTTGCGACAGGGACAAAACGGAGGGGGGCGTGGAGAGGGGGACTGGGGAAAAAGCAAAAAAAGGCAACAAACCACGATAGCGCTCTTCACAAAAGAATATCCACCGTAAAAGGTTAGAGGTTTGTAGCGTTTCGGATCGATTGGCGTGTAGCGGGGGGGCGGGACCCCAAGGGGACACCCCAAAAAACCTTATTAAGGCGGCTTCGCGTTTTGTTATTGGGTACATTGTGCAAAAACTCGGGGCTCAAAGGCTCCCAATTTGGCAACAAAAAAATTTTTTTTACGTGCTGGAAAAAACATAACCCTCTTAAAACAACAAAAAAATTGGGCAATCTTGGTGGCTTAAAAAATAAACTTTAGTGGGCTATTTTTCTACGCAACACACAAAACAAACCTGGGTGTAGCTAAAAACAATTTCAGTTTGAAATGTTACTGAATGAAAAGCTACCCAGTTGAAATGTTTAGATTTTCACTCTAATCAATAAAAATGCAAAGTAAACTCGTCCCAGTCCTTTAACGTTTCTGCAATAGGCTATTATCAGAAGATACTATGCAAAATCAAAGTGCTCTTATGAGCCAACTCATTCATGTCGAATTAGTGAATTTATGAGAAAGTGAGGGCAGTAAAGTTGTTTACAAAGTTATGATGACGATGCGTTTACAGGCAATCTTCAGGTTAAGAGCAAAGGTAGCTACTCAGAGGCATTAAGTGGACCTAAGTGTTGCAATAAAGATAGTGTTGTAAGAGAAAGAAAGTCGGGCCTTCGTGGGTTTTCTTGCTGTTGTTCGTTTATGAGAAACCACTTTAAGTAAAGTGTTTGTTAGCCAGTTGTCATATTTGTTACCGAATAATAAATAAGGCTGGAGTACAAATGTAGACTGCAGACTGAGTACAAAATGGAGACTGACAAGAAAAACTGTTTTTTTTTTTACGCCCGAAACGTGTCAGCATTCGATTTTAATTGTACTATGTGACCTATGTCACGCAATCACCTCATAATCTTCGCATTCTTGGGGAATGTACTCAGCTTTTTTATATCTTGAAACGTGCACTTTAAACGATATGAAAAAGAATTCATACAATTCATTCTTACACCGTTTTAAGCTTTCAAGGGGTTTTCGGACTTGAGCGCGAGATCTCTGTATTATATAAAATAGAAACGCTAGTATTGCAATTTGATCTACATACAACACATTGGAGATGGCACTGCAAGGTTACTGCGTGACAATAGGTAACTTATATAATCAAATGTTACCACGTTTCTAACGAAAAAAAAAGCAGTTTTTCGTGTCAGTCTGCATTTTGAACCTAGTCTGCATTTTGTACTCGTTCTGCAGTCTGCATTTTGTACCTAAAGTCTGCATTTTGTACTCGGTCTGCAGTCTACATTTTGTACTGACCGTATGACCGGGCCGTATGACCGGTTTTTATTACGAGGTTGCCCGTGAAAGCAAATTTATCCTGAATGAACCAAACTCCACCGCCGCTAAATCTTCGATTAAAAGCCGACATTAAAAGCACAATCGCGTATATCCTCACTCAAAATCTTCCCTTTTATAAAAAATGAAATTAAAGGCAGTCCGCTGATCCTACAAATTGTAAAGGAACGCCGCAAAGGACATGTTCCACATACCACAACAACTTACGCAAACGTGAAAACAGCATATTGTTATCGTTTCTCTCTGAAATCAACACGTTATCATCTTTAAAGACCTTCTGCAACGCTAATTACCTCACCGGAAATTAATTTGCTGTTTTAACCTTCCAGTATACCTGTTATCAATAACATTTCGTATTGCTTATACTACTGACAAAACCATTATCAATTAATTAATCACAAACAGTCTTTCTTTGACAAAAAATATAAAACAGCTCATTGTGAAAAGTTCGTATAAAACTATAAACTGCAAATGAATTGTACCCTGACTTTATCATCACTCACTACACGTAAATCTTATGTTTCAGTGCACAATCATACAACGCTCATTCAGTGCTCTGATAATGCTTATTTAATTCACTTCACGGCTGGCAAAAGTCCAGCCTTAGTATAACTGCGCTAACGAATAAGTAAATTAGACCTTTGTCCTACCGTGTGTGCGACTTGATTGTCGATCTAAACGTTTATGTATGTATGGACGATATGTTGTTATTATGAGTTTGCCCGTGAACGCAAATTGGTGCGATACAGTAAAACCCACATACAAGAACATGTGTTGTGGGGGTTCAGGCTGATGTTGTTCTTATATATGGCCAGCGGTAACACCCCAACTATTAATATCGTTTCTTAACACCTCTCAACGCAGGAATGTTGAGATGGCCAAGTAGCCACCGAAGTAAGGCCGGGGTTCGAACCCTAGCCGGCGCGCATTGCCTTGTTTCCTCTCCACCTTTACTTCCGGTTAACTTCTGCATAAATTAATAATAATTTAATTTCCGTCTACGCCGATTAAAAAGTCCACGCAAATTCCCGGATGAAGCCCCAACATCGCTATAACTCATTCTTGCGCATGCGCGCATGAATGAGTTAAAAACGGTAGACTGATCCCCACGGAGAAGAGAGGAAAAGAAATAAACAAGTACAATTTATTCGCCCTATATTTCGGTTTGAAAAACAAACCTTCTACGGGGGCTAAAAGAAAATGAATGCAAAAAATACCAATAACCACAATATTATCAGAAGCATTACCAATGATCACAATATTATCACAATGATCACAATATTATCAGAAGCATTCCGAAATTCCAAAACCATGGTGATAATTACGAATCCCCGTACCCATTCTGAATTTCGATACCATTTCGACATTCGGAACCATGACGAACATCGGAACAATTTCAAAAGTTCGAAACCATTACGAACATCAAGTCAAGCAGGTAAGTACAGACAGTGTTTCAGACAATAAGCCGTAAATACATCGCGTCGCTAGTGTTTTCAATTTTACCTTCATTAGTCATAGCAACCCTATTGTTTTCGGCTCTAATATGGTCGCAAAAAAAAGCCACTTAAAGGTGCCTTAAAACAATTTTGCTTAGTTGGGAAGTATTAAAAAAATTCCATTTTCAGGGGCTTAAAAAAAAAAATCACCCAAAAAAAAAAAAAGATGGGAAGCAAGGTTTCCGTATTAAAAAACAACATGGGACGGGGGGGGACTACGGGAGAATACGGGGGATCTGGGGGCCAATTACCCTGTTTGTCATTATCTTTCAAGTTTTTTTGCAAAGCCATTGTCCTTCTAACATTACAAAATTAAAAAAAAAATCCAAGCGGATCACCTTTTAAGTTTAGCTATGGGAAAACACCCTTTTTTGTGTTCACGGCAAAAAATTGCAATAAAACCGTCGGTCAACCTATAAAATAAGTTAGTTTATTGTCGATTGACCATGATCATAGCATCAAGGGGTGATTTGTGGGAAACCAACTTTAAAAAAAAGAATTTTTCCAGCGCTTCCAGGCGAGAGTCTTTGCTGCAAACAATTTCATGGGCGGTTTAAACAAAAAATTGGGACTACGTAAAGGGGGGGACCAGAGTATGGCCTACCCAAAAAAAAAACAAACAACAAATCCCCCTTTCTCACTCGTGCGATGGGCCTTACTAGGTGTCTTTCTGAGCGGGTTTATGTGATGTTAGTTGTGCGATGCTTGACAAACAACGCTCTCTCCATGTTGGCGGGTTTGATTCCTAAGGCAACCTCAAAAACCCCGCGGCTTCATTTAAAAAAACCTCTTCTTAAACTTCTATACTTTTGTGTTCTACATTCGCGGGGAAGGAAATTTCGTTTTTCATTGAAAAAAAAAACAAACGATTTCTCGAGATAGATATTCGGAAAACCATTTCCGGAAAATTCCAAAAGTCATATATGAGTGCGAAAAAAATAAAATTCAACGCAAAAGGCGCCGTCATACCAAACAAATACCGGGGCTTTCTGATTATGCTCACAACATTATGTATATTGGAGCGAACATTTCCGGAAAAAACAAAAAAACCATTATTTGGGACCATTTTCGGGGGGGGACACGTAACTTTCGAAACCAAATTACGAAAAACCCAGTTCGAACACAACGAAAAACAATTTCGTAAAAAAATGGAAACAATTGCGCGGGAAAAACCAAAAGATGAAAAAAAACCAAAAACTTGGGTATTGGCCAAAGGGTGGCTACAGCTTAACAACCGTTTGCTATAGGAGGGAAAATCTAGAGAGGTATATTCCCAAAAAATACCGCAGGCACTGCGGAGGGTTGATTTAGGGTTATAGAGGGAAAGTACAACTAAAGGTAATAACATCTAAAGCATTGGAAATAATATAATCGAATGTATCACCTTTTTCAGGGTTGGCCCATTTGATTTTCAGGTAGTCTACTTGGGATGCGTCCCATTTGAGATTACTACAGGATTATACAACTGCCGGGGTTCCCCACGGAACACAATTGCAGTGTTCGGAAAATACGTTTTCCCAACACAAAAGGGAAAAACCATCATTCTGGTCACCAGTGGCTTGCGGTCAGAAGCTAAGCATAGCACAATTCATGTGTTTCCACCTAATCTTCCTTCCCCAGGGGGCTGGATTGGGGCCGCATTCCCGGGGACAAGGATGGAGAAAACTCTAAGGCACACAGTCAGACGGTACACTTATCAGGGTGGCGGACAAACTTCCACTTGGTGTGCTACTAGTTACAAAGGGCCTACAATAATTTCGAAAATTTTCTTGGTTGAAAATGTAAAAACTTGAGATTAGGGCGTTTAGGGGGGGGGGGGAACGCCCAATTCTCTTATTTTACCGTTCAATTTTTCCCATTCTAGCTCAATACAAATTACCCGCCGTGTAACAAAACCAAACTACCAGGTTTTTTGGGGAAGTCTGGCAATAATAGAATTTTTTGTATATTGATGGATATTCCTTATCAGGAAAGTTTACGCTCGTGTGTAGGCTTGCTTCTGATAGGTTCTCTGTTTTTTTTGGAGGGTCTCATAGGGAGCAACTTAGGTGCGTTGTTGACTGCCAGAAAACAATCAACTAAACCATCGAAGTTTTAAATAGGTCAGCTCAAAAAGCCTGCTCCAGGGTTATAAGTGTTGCCTTGTACTCAAAAAGTTTCTTTTTGTTCGGCATTTCTAGTTTTTGCAGTAGCTGGAGGTCGGCAGTTCATACTTTACAAATACATTAAGTGCATTTTTCAATGCCGTTTAACAGGGAATTCTAAATGTGACCCAGGGACCAAAATCGGCTGTCAAAAAAACATCCCAGATGTTAAGGGGTGGTGGCACCTCAAATGTTCCTCTTTCTATTCCACGTTTTCATGTCGTGGCTATGCTTTGCTGACTTTCTCCCCCAGGTCGGTGGAAAACTCTGCGCGGTAACCGCAGATAGGGGGCGAGGCGAGTCATATCCTTTCCACATAACAGTTCTAGAAACGCCTTCGCGCTGACGGACTCACTCTCCGGCCCACGATCAAGTTTTATGCAGACGCTTCTCAGTGTGTAAAAGGATCCGCACCTAGTGGGGGATGGTGGATCTTGTTTTAAAAAACCGCTGGCCCGAGGCAAAAGCGGGATAATAAGGGGGCAACTCATTTTAAAACAGTGGACGTTTTCCCGGTCCTGGTTCTTCGGGTGCAGACAATAAACGGGGATCCGGGCCGGACACTTTCTGCTGTTTCCCATGGCAATTTGCGGTGGAGGATTTGACTACTCTCTCCAAAGAAGCGAATTTCCAAAACACAATTTAAATATAAACAACCAGGAATGACAGGCCGGCTTACGTCTCGAGGGCCTGCAGAGTTGGGACAGTTTGCTGCTGGGGAACTGGGAAAACACAAACATGTGATTGGCTTTCGTTTTTCAGATGACGTTTCCAACTTTCACGTAGTTATCAAGGGGGGGAATATACGGACACCACGCGAGGGGATTGTCTCGGCTCGTAGTTGCAGCAGGGGGCCCAGGGATTTCATTGGTGTCAAATCATGGATGGGGGGCCGTGCCAACTTGGGAGGGTATTCCCTGCCACTGTTAATGTTATACTGACAAAAAAGGTCACTCCGTTGTATTTTTGTTTTGCGTTTCGTTCAAAAGCAGGCCCTGTATAAAACCAAAGAGGTTAAACTAAAAATGTGGAAATGTGTTTCTACGTCATCGTTTGAAAGTTATGACGTCCTTCTTATTTCACCAAAAAAATATGTTCTCTCTTGAGTGATTACAGAGATTGAAAAGTGTCTACCCGAAACATTAGGTTGAGGGCCGTTCGTTTAGGAGGAAACAGTGGTGGGGTCGAAAGTGTTGGCAATTTTATGACCAGTGGCGTGGAATGGGTTTTTTACAAAACTGATGTTTCCTTTAGGCCCTGGCTGTTGGGGGCCTTAAAGAGCCAGGGTTTGTTGGACGGGCCGTTCACTTGGGGGGGGAACTAAGCGCTTATAAGGTTTACCCGAAAAGATGTTATTTTATTGCATGGGGACCAAAAATGAAGGTTTTGTCATTTAACTTTTCAATTTTAACAAAACACTCTGTGAAAAGTTGTCACCTGTGTTTGTCATTCTGGATAAACAACCACAAAATAAAAAGTGACCAAAAATAATGACCAGCTTGCTACCAAAAATCGAACGTAAACTATTTAAAGGGCTTTTTCAAAAAAACCGTTGAGCAATTTGTTTTTCAGGGGAGCGAGCCAAGGTGTCTTGATTGAGTTCTTCGAGAAATGCCTTCAAGGACGAGCTCCAAAACATTAGGCATATGGCGGCTCTTAAGGCAGGTGGCCGGAAACTTAATATATCAAAGGTCTACGCTACCCTCGAACCTGCACTCATCCCCCTTCAAACGGCACAACTACCAGCTTTCGGACGCACAATTGGCAAATAAAAACCAAAAAAATGGATCTCGAGATAGGTCAACGGGCCGGGGGGCAACAAAGCTTTTTGGCCCTATTTCGTATGGTCGAAAACCATTCGTCGTGCCACTGGCTTCAACCTGCGAAATGCAAACGAGCTTAAAAAAAAAAACAATCAACCGTTCCACCGGCAAAAAGGGCGGGGGACGTACCTAGCGTAGCGCTTCATCTTAAACACTGGGGGACTGGGGGAGGGATTGCGTTATTGTTGTTGAAGTAGCGTATCACGGCCATCAGTAAGCGCGGGGGGACGACCGGGGACTAAATCAGGAGGGGTCGGAGTGGGCCCAATTTGTTTTATATTTGTCCGAGGAGGGGACTGATAAATTCCTTGAACAAGGAAAACTAACTGCAGATATATTGATGTTTTCTTTGGGAGGCCAAGTACCAAGCGTGGCCGAGTGAGTTTTAGACGTCTGGAGCGTCGGGGCTTTGGGATTACAAATTTTCCGTAGGCGCCAGGGCTTCAACATCCCCGTTCCATTTGGGGGAGAACCCGTGGGGGCTGGATCTGCTTGTTCCTACGGTAGCCCTCTGGGGAGTTCCAAAACCAAATTCTCGGCTTACGCTGGTAGTTGCCTTCGCAGGTAAATTTTATATTTTCTTCAGTTTATTTTATCTTTCAAGATACTCAGTCTCCTGCCTCGCCATAAAAAAAAACACAAAAATGGGCCACCGACTCTCTGATTCTTAGCCGGCCCCCGGGGTCAGTTTCTCTTATTGGCAGGGCGTATTTATTAAAAAAACTCTTCACAACTAACTATAAAATGCAAATTTTCCCCCAGCTCAAAAGAGCGCTTACTAGGATCAGGGTCGCCTTTCTCCGTGGAGAAACGGTGAATTGCTGTTCTAAGGTCGGTTGGCCATTTCACAGTGAACAATTAGGAGACCGAAATGGTGCGACATTTACGCAACTAGGACGCCAAAAAAAAAAGCTTGTGTCCCGCCGTTGGCGAACTATCTCGAGATCCTATGGTTTATCGTTGCTATCGCGTTCGGAAGCGGAGTTGCACGTGTTAAAGGGGACTAGTCATTGTGCAGGTAGCCGAAAAACGTTTTAAGGTTTCTCGCACCTGCTAGGGCCATAAAGCTATTTGGAGCTCGTCCTTGCGTTCTGAAGAGACGTTCAAAGCACACTTGCTCTCCCTTGAAAAAAAAAAAAAACAAAAAATTGCCCAAAAACGTTGGGAAAAAAGCCTGTTACATAGGTTTCTTTTGGTCAGCAAGCTGTTCATTTCTTGTTCGTCAGGGTTGGTGTTTCAGACATGGGAAAAAAATAACAAAAAAAAAAAACCAGGTGAAAAAACTTTACAGATGGTGTGTAAAAAAAAATGTTTTTCTTTTTTTTTTTCAAAAAAGTAAATAACAAAAAACTTCCAGTTGTGGTCCCAGCGAAATTAAAATAAAAATTCATTATCGTTCGGGTACCTTATTAAGCTCGGTCCCATGATGGAACTGGCCGTCCAAACAAAAAAAACCACTGCTGTGAGCCCCCACAAAGGGACACAGTCCGGCTCTTACAGGAACATCAGCTTGCCCCTAGTTCTCACGCCACCTGGGTCTAAAAAGTACCCACTATCGAACCCCTGTTCCTCTATAGACGGCCCTCAAACTATGTCGGGGTACACAACACTTCAATCTGTAATCCAAGGAGGAGAACCATTAATTTTTCTGTGAAATAATAGGACTTCCATACTTCAAGATGAAAATTCCGCAGAAACTAATCACATCATTTAGTGAAAAACTCTGGGGGTTAAATCAGGGACTCGTTTTTGACAGAAAAACAAAAAATATTAAACGGATGAATCTCTTGGTGTCATTATACAAAAAACATACCAGTGGCCAGGCATACACCCATCCTAATGTGGCCGCCACCTCCATGATTTGACACCAGGCAAATCCGTGGCGGCCCCATGCTGCATACTACTGAGGGACCGAGCAATCCTCTGGTGTCGATAATCCCCTGAATATAAACTAACGGATAAAAGTTTTTTGGGACGGTTCAAATCGAAAACGAAGGCCAACTCCAACATGTTCCCAGCTCAGCAGCGCACTGCGACTCTCAGGCCTCGGACGTGTAGCGGGCTCATTTCTGGTTGTGATTTTTTGAATTCGCTCCCCTGGAGAACATTAAAAAGCCAAAATATCCCGGCAAAAATGCATGGGGGAACAGAGCAAAACATTTCGGGCCCCTGTCTTTCAGGTTTTCTGCCCGAAAGACACCAGGGAACCGTGAACGAAAACGTCCCCCCACTGGTTCAAATATGAATTGCCCCTTATAATTCGCGCTTCCTCGGCCAACGGTTTTAAACAAAGGCCACCATGCCAACTGGCCGATTTCATCCCTTGTTACAAAAACTGGATCTGCATCGCATAAAAAAAACTGGATCGTGGTCGGGAGGCGTCGCGCCGGCGAAGGTGTTTCTAGGACTGTATTGTGGGGCAACATTCTATTACTCACGGCCATACAAGGCTGTACCCACAGAATTTCTTACCGCTGTAAAGGACAAAAACATATCCAACAACATGTAAAAATAAAAAAAAACGTGACTACAAGAGAACATTGAGGTGCCCCATCCTTACATACTGGATGTTTGACAAAGGCGATTGATTGTCTTGGGGTCCACATTAAAATTCCCCTTGGTACCTGAGAAAATGTGTGCACTTAATGGTGTAGAATGGATAGGCCACCGTTCACTTTTTTACTGACACAAAAAAAAACTAAAAATCGGACAAAAAAAAAACCTTTGAGAGTACAAAGGCCACCACTTTAAATTAAAACCTGGAGCAGGGTGCTTTGGCTGGCTAATTAACTCCTGCGTTATATTGTATTTTTCTCGGCAAAATCCAACACCCATAATCGTTTATCTCATCTTATGACCTCCAAAAAAAAAAAAAAACCAATGAACCAAACCTAAATCAAGAAAAGGAGGCACTACCCCACAGCCGTAACTTTCTAATAAGTGTCCTCACAAATACCATAAAAATCTAAATTATTGCCAGGGACTCAACAAAAACCCATGGTAGTTGTGTAACAACGGCGGGTACACAATGTGTCAATTACTCAGCCATGGGAAAATAAACGTAAAATCATAATGAAATTGGGGCGGGTCTACAAAACGCCTAATGAATCTCTCGGTTTTCTTTTTCAAACAAGGGAAAAAATTCGATTGTCCTTCTGCTAACTTATGAACAAAAACAAAAGTGAGCGGCTTGTCTCTGCGAAAACTTTACACTCTGGACAGTGGTATAGTCTCCAATTCTGAGCCTGCCCGGCCGATTCGCCTGGAAAGGAAAATTAGGTTTGAAAAAACACAGATTGGCAGGCTTAGCTTACTGGGACCCAATGCAACTGTGACATGAGGACGCGTCTGGTTGGGGAATAAAAAAAAAAAAAAAACTCCCGTTTCGCAGCATTCGTGGGACTGCAGTTGTATACGTTTAATGCCCCTGGTGAGTTTAATCAACAGAAATGGGGACCAATCTCAGAGAACTGAAAAATCATTGGCCAACGTAACAGGTGGGATTACATCGCATAAATATCCATGCTTAAAATTATCTCACTCTTTTTTTACTCTTTCACTCATAAAACCTGTAATTTCAACCTCGGGGAAAAAGTTTGGCCGTTGGGGAAACAAGATTTACTTCTACTAATTCCTCTTGGGCCACGTGTGTAGCTGTAGCACCTGTGCATACACAATCGTTGATACTTTTTCAATCTTTGATTGTCCGCGGGAACAATTGTTTCCATTTTTCGGAAAAAAAGTTGTTTCGGTTGGGGTTCGAAAAACTTGGGAGTTCGAAAATCTTCGGGGAAAAAAGTTTACCGTGGTCCCCGGATGGGTCAATAATGGTTTAGCGAAATGTCGCTATATAATAATGGTTGGGGATCATATCAGAGGAAAAAGGCCGGTTTTTTTCTGGTATAACGGGGCTTTTTCGTAAATTATTTCGAACACCATCAATCCACTTTTTGCGATATTTCGGAAAAATGGTTTTTTCCGATATGCTACTCTCGAAGAGTTCGCTTCCGAAAAAAAAGTTCTCGCAACGAGACAAACAAAAAGTGATCTCATAATAAGAAGCGCGAGTTTAAAGAGCCGCGTTGAGGTCTCTCGATCAAAAACCAAACTGATTTTTTTTCAACAACTTTGTGTCTCAAACACCATCCGGGCAACAAATCAACATTCACAACAAAAAAACCTCAGGACAATAAATCACACAGTAAAAGGCACCGTCCCAGAGTGATGAAAAGGGACACTGTGTGTCTGTAGGCAATCTCTTGTTCTGACGTAAGCGCCAAGCTTTTAAAAACGCCCATTGACATTTCGACCGCAAGGGACGCGTCGCTGGGGAAACCCTGAATTCTTTTTACCAAAACAGTGGTTCAAAACATATATATCAAAAAACTTGGAATGGCTCATGAATCAATAGGTTTATTCACCAAAAAAAAAATCTACATAAGTATAGGTTTGACAAACACGTCTATCATTGCTCGAGGGGGATCCATAACGAGACCACAAAGGTTTTCCCATATCTAAAAAAAGCTAAGGTTGATCAGCTCTGATTCACTTTTTAATTTTGTAATGATTTGGAAAACAAACCAATGAAACATGCTTTGAAAAAAAAAACTGGACTAAAAAGATAATGCAAAAAGGGTATATGGGCCCAGTGCCGTAGCTCCGTTTTAGGTCCCCGCGCGTTCCATGTATTTATACGGGGGAACTGCTTCCAACTTTGGGTGATGTTTTAAAGCCCCTCGATTTGGGGAAATTTTCAATACCTCTTCAACTAGCAAAATTTTAGGGCACCTCTTAACGTAGCCTTTTCTGCACAAACCAGATTCAGGCGAAACAGTAGGTGTCTATGCTAATGAGGTAAATTGACTAGCGACGCGATGTATTTACGGCTTATTGTCTGAAACACTGTCTGTACTTACCTGCTTGACTTGATGTTCGTAATGGTTTCGAACTTTTGAAATTGTTCCGATGTTCGTCATGGTTCCGAATGTCGAAATGGTATCGAAATTCAGAATGGGTACGGGGATTCGTAATTATCACCATGGTTTTGGAATTTCGGAATGCTTCTGATAATATTGTGATCATTGTGATAATATTGTGATCATTGGTAATGCTTCTGATAATATTGTGGTTATTGGTATTTTTTGCATTCATTTTCTTTTAGCCCCCGTAGAAGGTTTGTTTTTCAAACCGAAATATAGGGCGAATAAATTGTACTTGTTTATTTCTTTTCCTCTCTTCTCCGTGGGGATCAGTCTACCGTTTTTAACTCATTCATGCGCGCATGCGCAAGAATGAGTTATAGCGATGTTGGGGCTTCATCCGGGAATTTGCGTGGACTTTTTAATCGGCGTAGACGGAAATTAAATTATTATTAATTTATGCAGAAGTTAACCGGAAGTAAAGGTGGAGAGGAAACAAGGCAATGCGCGCCGGCTAGGGTTCGAACCCCGGCCTTACTTCGGTGGCTACTTGGCCATCTCAACATTCCTGCGTTGAGAGGTGTTAAGAAACGATATTAATAGTTGGGGTGTTACCGCTGGCCATATATAAGAACAACATCAGCCTGAACCCCCACAACACATGTTCTTGTATGTGGGTTTTACTGTATCGCACCAATTTGCGTTCACGGGCAAACTCATAATAACAACATATCGTCCATACATACATAAACGTTTAGATCGACAATCAAGTCGCACACACGGTAGGACAAAGGTCTAATTTACTTATTCGTTAGCGCAGTTATACTAAGGCTGGACTTTTGCCAGCCGTGAAGTGAATTAAATAAGCATTATCAGAGCACTGAATGAGCGTTGTATGATTGTGCACTGAAACATAAGATTTACGTGTAGTGAGTGATGATAAAGTCAGGGTACAATTCATTTGCAGTTTATAGTTTTATACGAACTTTTCACAATGAGCTGTTTTATATTTTTTGTCAAAGAAAGACTGTTTGTGATTAATTAATTGATAATGGTTTTGTCAGTAGTATAAGCAATACGAAATGTTATTGATAACAGGTATACTGGAAGGTTAAAACAGCAAATTAATTTCCGGTGAGGTAATTAGCGTTGCAGAAGGTCTTTAAAGATGATAACGTGTTGATTTCAGAGAGAAACGATAACAATATGCTGTTTTCACGTTTGCGTAAGTTGTTGTGGTATGTGGAACATGTCCTTTGCGGCGTTCCTTTACAATTTGTAGGATCAGCGGACTGCCTTTAATTTCATTTTTTATAAAAGGGAAGATTTTGAGTGAGGATATACGCGATTGTGCTTTTAATGTCGGCTTTTAATCGAAGATTTAGCGGCGGTGGAGTTTGGTTCATTCAGGATAAATTTGCTTTCACGGGCAACCTCGTAATAAAAACCGGTCATACGGCCCGGTCATACGGTCAGTACAAAATGTAGACTGCAGACCGAGTACAAAATGCAGACTTTAGGTACAAAATGCAGACTGCAGAACGAGTACAAAATGCAGACTAGGTTCAAAATGCAGACTGACACGAAAAACTGCTTTTTTTTTCGTTAGAAACGTGGTAACATTTGATTATATAAGTTACCTATTGTCACGCAGTAACCTTGCAGTGCCATCTCCAATGTGTTGTATGTAGATCAAATTGCAATACTAGCGTTTCTATTTTATATAATACAGAGATCTCGCGCTCAAGTCCGAAAACCCCTTGAAAGCTTAAAACGGTGTAAGAATGAATTGTATGAATTCTTTTTCATATCGTTTAAAGTGCACGTTTCAAGATATAAAAAAGCTGAGTACATTCCCCAAGAATGCGAAGATTATGAGGTGATTGCGTGACAATTAAAATCGAATGCTGACACGTTTCGGGCGTAAAAAAAAAAACAGTTTTTCTTGTCAGTCTCCATTTTGTACTCAGTCTGCAGTCTACATTTGTACTCCAGCCTTATTTATTATTCGGTAACAAATATGACAACTGGCTAACAAACACTTTACTTAAAGTGGTTTCTCATAAACGAACAACAGCAAGAAAACCCACGAAGGCCCGACTATCTTTCTCTTACAACACTATCTTTATTGCAACACTTAGGTCCACTTAATGCCTCTGAGTAGCTACCTTTGCTCTTAACCTGAAGATTGCCTGTAAACGCATTGTCATCATAACTTTGTAAACAACTTTACTGCCCTCACTTTCTCATAAATTCACTAATTCGACATGAATGAGTTGGTTCATAAGAGCACTTTGATTTTGCATAGTATCTTCTGATAATAGCCTATTGCAGAAACGTTAAAGGACTGGGACGAGTTACTTGCATTTTATTGATTAGAGTGAAAATCTAAACATTTCAACTGGGTAGCTTTTCATTCAGTAACATTTCAACTGAAATGTTAGCTACCCAGTTTCTGAAAAGCCAAGTTTAAGCCACCAAGTGCCAAGTTTAAGAGGTTTCAGCGTAAAATTGTCCAAATGGGAGCCTTGCCAGAGTTGCAAAATTCCATACAAACCGAAGCGCTATAATTTTGTGTCCTGTCTACCCAATTCGTACAAACCTCTACCTTAGGTGATATTTGAAGAGCTATCGGTTTGCCTTTTTCTTCCCAGTCCTCTCACGGCCCGTGTCTGCAATGAGCTGTGGATAGTCCCAGAGAGTCCCAGGGGATTTGATTGACATGATTTTGCATGATCATGTGCAAGTCACGTGGTGCTGCAACTAACTTGGTGAGATTATCTATGTCAACACGTGTGTTATACTCATTCGATCTGCGCGTCTACAATTTTTTAATTTGTTCTGCTTAACGAGTTTCAGGCTTCTTCTTTCCAATTGCTTAAATTGGAAAATTAACTGCGATGATCATTCTTCACTTGCATCTACAACCGCAGTTCAAATATGAATTATTTTATATACTTCACATCATTTCATTCCTCACGGGTGATATGAACTCAATAAATTGACCTCGCTCCCAATGTGTGGCTTCATAGCTCAGTTGGTAGAGCATCGCACCGGTATCGCGGAGGTCACGGGTTCGAATCCCGTTGAAGCCCTGATTTTTTCAGGCTTCTTCTTTCCCATTGCTTAAATTGGAAAATTAACTGCGATGATCATTCTTCACTTGAGTTTCAAGTTTTAGTTCATTTTCACGTGTTGCCGTTTTTCTTTTGTTCTTGTTTATGATGTCATTCTCGAGGTAAGTCTCATGTAACTGAGCTTATTCGAGATCATTTGACGAACGGAGGCTTATAATTTTTCTTGAATTCTCAAGTTTACTTCATTTTTTCTGGACGTTTATTGAGTCTCTGCAGAGTCCCACCCTCACCGGGTCCACCCGCACGAGGAGCCTCCAACATTCTCTTCGATGTGACTAACTTTAAGTAAGAGATTGAAAAGCTCTTTGCCTCCCTTTTGGGAGCATTTCTTAGACTCGCACGAGGCATAGCCTCGTTTTGGCGCTAAGCTTGTTTTCGTCCTAAAACGGCATGCAATAGACCTTTTTCGCTTGTACATTTTGTTTTCCCAATACAGATCATGTGATGATACTCAGGAGATTTGATCCTTTGTCTTGTTCATTATAAAAGAGTACATGCAGACATATTCATGCTTGCATGTACCCTTTTTAATGAACAAAACAAAAGATCAAATCCCCTGAGTATCATCACATGATCTGTATTGGGAAAACAAAATGTACAAGCGAAAAAGGTCTATTGCTGTTTTCATTTGTTATCTTGACAGACGTGTTAAACTTGTGATTTTCTTCACACCTATTAGCTTGACGGTAGCTACAGCTTGAATGACCTTAAAAACTATCTCTTAAGGCGGGAGTAAACCCGAAAGCCGTATTTTGGCTGGGTTTTATGTTTTTAATGCAAATATCTCGTTTACGTTTCAAGCAATCAAGAATCTCTATGCACATTTCACATATCTATGTTTTGGGTCTTTTTGTAAATTTTTGGTGATTTTTAGGTATATTTGGAGATAAATAGTTTTTCTCAAAGGATTAGTAAAATTTATGGAAATAGGAAATTTGGAAGATTTGGTGTTGTTTTAAAATTAGAGTTTGAAGTTAAAAATAGGTAGATACACTCCAAACAGTTGCCCAACAACCTGGGGTGCCATTGTGCGGTCGGGCAACTGTCTGGTGGTGTTCCAAAACCCTTTTTTTTCCCTTTCAACCTCTCTTTAAACTTACCAAAATTTCACTTTAATTCGGGTTTACCCCCGCCTTAATTGCTATTGCTCAATGCGCACACTTTTCAGGTATGTTCTTTCCAAATAAGACAGATATATATCGATATATCGTAGAGCAAGCAAATACCCAAATTGCGATGTAATGGAAAAATATGGTGCAAAAAGGCACTTAAGGTGCCTAAAATTTGCTAGTTGAAGTATTAAATTCCATCAGGGGCTTAAAAATCACCCAAAGATGGAAGCAGTCCGTATAAAACATGGACCGGGGACTACGGACTACGGACTGGGCAATACCCTTTTTCATTATCTTTCAGTTTTTTTCAAGCATGTTTTCACATTACAAAATTAAAAATAATCAGCTGATCACCTTAGTTAGTATGGGAACCTTTTGTGTCACGAAAATGATAACGTGTTCACCTATAATTAAGTAGTTTTGTGATACCATGATCATAGCATCAAGTTTATTTTGAACCACTTTAAAAAGAATTCAGTTTCAGCGACAGTCTTGCTGCAAAATTCATGGGCGTTTAAACTGACTACGTAAGACAAGATTGCCTACAAACAATCCCTTTTCACTCTGCGTGCCTTACTAGTGTTTTTCTGAGGTTTTGTGATGTTATTGCGATGTTTGACACAAGTTTTCAGTTGGTTTTGATCTAAGACCTCAACGCGGCTCTTAAACTCTTCTTAATTATAACTTTTGTTCACTTGCGAGATTTTCGGAACGATCTCGAGATAGATATCGGAACCATTCCGAAATTCCAAAAGTATTATGAGTTCGAAATAATTACGAAGCCCGTATACCAAAAAAACCGGCTTTCTGATATGTCAACATTATTATATACGACATTCGAAACCATTATGACCATCGGGACACGTACTTTCGAAAATTCGAAACCAGTTCGAACAACGAAACAATTTCGAAAAATGGAAACAATTTCGCGGAAACAAAGATGAAAATCAACTTGGTATGCAAGGTGCTACAGCTACAAACGTGCAAGAGGATTAGAGAGTATTTTCCCAAACGGCACTTCGAGTTGATTAGGTTATAGGGAAAGTAAAAAAGGTAATAATTAAGATGAATATTATCGATGTATCACCTTTTAGTTGGCCATGATTTCAGTTCTCTGATGGTCCATTTGATTACTACAGGATTAAACTGCGTCCACGAATGCTGCGAAACGTTTCCCAACAAGACATCTCTGTCACAGTGCTGGGTCAGAAGCTAAGCATGCCAATCTGTGTTTCACCTATTTCCTTCCAGGCGATGGCGCATCCAGATGGAGAACTAGCCACAGTCAGAGGTAAATTATCAGACAACTCACTTGTGTTATAGTACAAAGGACAATCGAATTTCTTGTTGAAAAGAAAACGAGATTAGGCGTTTAGACGCCATTCTTATTTTACGTTATTTCCCATCTAGTAATACAATACCCGCGTGTAACAAACTACAGGTTTTGAGTCTGGCATAATAGATTTTTGTATTTGAGGAACTTATTAGAAAGTTACGCTGTGTAGGCTCTTCTGATTAGGTTCTTGTTTTTTTTGGAGGTCATAGGAGAAACTTATGGTTGTTGATTGCCAGAAAAATAAATAACCATGAGTTAATAGCAGCAAAGCCTGCTCCAGGTTATAAGTGTGCTTGTACTCAAAGTTTTTTTGTCGGATTTTAGTTTTCAGTAGTGAGGTGCATTCATTCTACAACATTAAGTGCATTTTAAGGTACAAGGGATTTAATGTGACCAGACAATCGGCTGTCAAACATCCAGATGTAAGGTGGGCACCTCAATGTTCTCTTTATCACGTTTTCATGTTGGATATGTTTGCCTTTCAGCGGTGAAATCTGTGGGTACAGCTGTAGGCGTGAGTATATATTCCACATACAGTCTAGAACACCTCGCGCGCGACTCTCCGACCACGATCAAGTTTATGCAGATCCAGTTGTACAAGGATCGCCAGTTGATGGTGGACTTGTTAAAACGTGCCGAGGAAGCGGGATATAAGGCAATCATTTTAACAGTGGACGTTCCGGTCCTGGTCTTCGGCAGACATAAAGACAGGGCGAATTTTTCTGTTCCCAAGCATTTGCGGGGATTTGCTAATTTCTCCAAGAGCGAATCAAAAAATAACAACCAGATGAGCCGCTACGTCGAGGCTGAGAGTGACAGTGCTGCTGACTGGGAAACATTTGATTGGCTTCGTTCGATGACGTCACTTCCGTTAGTTATTAAGGGGATATCGACACCAGAGGATGCTCGTCTCGTAGTGCAGCATGGGGCCCAAGGGATTCTGGTGTCAAATCATGGAGGGCGGCAATTGGATGGTATTCCTGCCACTGTATGTTATAATGACAAAAGTTCATCGTTTATTTTTGTTTCTGTCAAAGAGCCCTGATAACCAAGAGTTAACTAAATGTGAATTGTTTCTAATTCATCTTGAAGTATGATCCTTTATTTCACAAAAAATATTTCTCTCTTGGATTACAGATTGAAGTGTTACCCGACATAGTTGAGGCCGTTAGAGGAACAGGGGTCGAAGTGTATTTAGACAGTGGCGTGAGACTGGGAACTGATGTCCTTAAGGCCCTTGCTTTGGGGGCTAAAGCAGTGTTTGTTGGACGGCCAGTCATCTGGGGACTAGCTTATAAGGTACCCGAAAAGATTTATTTTATTTCATGGGACCAAATGAAGGTTTTTATTTAACTTTTCAATTTTAAAACATCTGTAAATTTTCACCTGTTTTTCATTCTGAAACAAAACGTGACAAAAAATGACAGCTGCTACAAAAGAAACTATTAAAGGCTTTTTCCAACGTTTGGCAATTTTTTTTTCAGGGAGAGCAAGGTGTCTTTGAAGTTCTTCAGAAGCTCAAGGACGAGCTCAAAATAGCTATGGCCCTAGCAGGTGCGGAAACTTAAAACGTTCGCTACCTCACATGACTATCCTTAAACGGCAACTCAGCTTCGACGCATGCAATAAACCAAAAGATCTCGAGATAGTCAACGGCGACAAGCTTTTGGCCTATTTCGTATGTCACATTTCGTCTCTAATTGTTCACTGGAAATTGCACGACTTAAAACATCACCGTTCCAACGGAAAGGCGACTTCCTAGTAGCGCTATTTGACTGGGGGATTGCTTATGTTGTGAAGAGTTATACGCCTCATAAGAGACGACCGGGGACTAATCAGAGTCGGGTGGCCATTTTGTTTTTATGTCGAGCAGGACTGATAATCTGAAAGAAAATAACTGAAGATAATTACTGGAGCAATACCAGCGTGGCCGAGTGGTTACGTTTGAGCGTCGGATTTGAAATCCGTAGGTCGCAGGTTCAAATCCCGTCATGACCGTGGGCTGATGTTGTTCTCGGTAGCCCCGAGTTCAAATTCTCGGCTACGCTTGTAAATAGCCAACTGGTCTGCCTCCTACCAGTTGGGATTCTTAACCATTTTATATTTATTTGAATATTAATTTGTCATTGTTTGTTTGCATTGGTCCTGAAAGCCCCAATGGGGAGTGGCCAATTACGTACACACACATACATACAACTCAGATAATTTACGTTGAAACCGTAGTATCGACCCTAGTATCTTTTATCTTTGTCTAGTTCACCATAGATCCATTTATAAGCTATGTTTTCAAAGACATTGACATCTTATTTTTTGTCTTAGGATGTGCATCTCTCAAAGACATCACTCCTTCTCTAGTGATGAGGAATGCA
>JAHPZR010031659.1:20000-22500 GCA_019787425.1 Platygyra sinensis | reverse complement strand
CAATTGCAATTGGTTAATTTGACTAGCGCACTGCAAATTCACGATCTCACTGTCATATAATCTTTGGGTTTTCTAGTATTTCTGCTACTACACTTGCGCCAGTTTGATCTTTGAGATTTTTATGAAACATTTTCAGTCGCTTCTTTTTGAATAAGTTGCCTTCTTCAATCATTGAACAAGCGCCAGTTTACGCTTGTGCCAAATGCAATGTTCTCTTCGTGTGTGCCAAGAGCAAGTCAACAATTTAAAGGTACTTCCCATATCCATATAACACTCGATCAAATGATCATCTTGGAGCAAGTGCAGTCCATCTCTTGTTTTCCGATATAATGTAATTAAGCCTCATCAATAGAATTTTTATCTGTAAAAGTTTCACTGTACTAAGTAATTACATAAGAAACACTTTTATAATTCGTTGCATTGAACATATTTAATAAAATACTATTATTTACACATTTTCATCAAATGTATCTCCATCAAAATAAAGTAAAACTGATCTCCCTACAACTTTCTTAAACTGTACACATAATTCATTTCCTTTGTTCTTACACGAAAGCCGGTTCACAAGACTTCAGTTTACAAGTCTCTGAAATAAAGATTAGGAAGAGAGCAGACAGTCCATTCTTCCACTGGATTTGCCTGTAGAAACTGACCAAACTGGCAGGTTTCCTGTTTTAGTTTTAACGCTGCCAGGTCTGTTTCACAGGCTGAACTCTGCCTATCAAGGCTAATTTCATTTTCCTGGAAAAGTCTGTAAAGAAATAGAAACAAAAAGGTTAGGCAATTTAACTTGAATAACTGTTTCAACTCAGTGAAGCTGAGGGAAGTGGTGGGAAACATTGCGTTAAGCATGTTAAGAACGACTTCGAGGAGTGGCTAGGTAGGTTTTAATCGTGTTTTTACTTTTTTATCACAAAAAAGGATTATGAGGCCTAATAGGGGTACGGTAAGATTTGGAAGCGCAATGTACCTAAATTTGCGTGGCCACCATTTTTCAATGGCATTTTTTGTTTTTTCGTGGGTTGTCATAATTTAATGTATGTCATTTAAAATAAGAGTGTAATTGATTTAGTAGAAACCTATTTACCTGAAGTTCCTGTCTAGAAAATTACATCGCTCGTCAATTGTATTAGCTCCAATTTCCTCAAGGGAAAGCTTTCGTCCCAATGCTTGAACCTCTTCCTCCATTTCACCCACAATGCAATCTGCTTTGGCTGTCTCAGTGTCAGGAAATGAGTCACTTTGGTATTCATCGATTGACCTACAGAAACATGAAAAGAAAGAGAACCGCTTTTATTACACTGCGTATTTACACCATAATTTATGCATGAGAAGACAAATTATCTCTCATGTCATACTACTTTCCTACACTGAAATGACAGAAGCGGGGAGATCATTATCTAAGCTAACCATAAGCTAGAACTCAGACGTGTTCTCGTGGTCTTATTATTAGCGTCCAACGATGTCTTTACCCAACGGCGCCTTGGAATAGAAAAATCAAATATAGCTCTGGCAACGAAAGTGATTAACTGTAATTGATCTACATTTTTAGGCTCGGCGACCCTTCATCCTGGCGAACGGAAAACGCAAAAAGTGCGAGAAGGGATTGAGGCGAAGGTTTTTCTTCTCGTGTGCGCCACGCCCTTACTCTTACCGGTCCCTTCTCGTCTTCAACTCGCTTCTTGATTTTTGGGATTGTAGTCTAGAATGACTTTTTGACGAGGAACATACAGGCAAAGAAAAAGATAAACACAGAAATGCCGTTCTTGTAGTTAAAATTGCTGCAGTAGGCTTCAAGCCGAACACTCTACAAAATAACAAACCTTACTCAATTTCAAGCTGCAGTTGTTTCTGGAGACCAGTTATACACTCTTGTGCTTCTTGTAACTGCTTTCTTAGCGGTTTGACACAAAGAGTTCATTATCGACTCGTTAACATAATTTTCAAATACTAGGCACTTTGTTTCAACAAAAGTCAAATGCTTTGCCTGGGATACTAGTCGGAAACATTTTGAATTTTAGTCTTTTTTTCAAATCGAAAAAATTCGATTGGCCAGAATCAAGATTTAACCTACCTTTTGTAAGCCTTTCTGTCTTTTCTCTTCGACTTGTAAGAACTCCAAGCTAGCCCCATTTTAACTGTTCACGCTGAACTTTTCAGGCAAAAGTAAAGAGCTTTGAAGATATGGCTAAAAAGACGCGTCTGTTTGCGAATGAAGTGTTTTGCTTTGTGGCATAACAAAGGAGATGAAAATGCGCGCGCTGCAATAAGCCAATCAGATTCAGCATTCAACTGCCACGAGCCAAGCACGAGCAGCACGCTTGAATAGTGAGCATACTTTACTGAGGTATATGAAAAAACCAATAATATGAAAAAAGAAAAATAAACCGATACAGCCATAAGGAGCGTCTATTCGAAATATTATAATTAAAGGCACTTTAAATACCTAAATGACCGATTTCTTTGCCCTTTTATATACCTACTCTTTTATAATTCCTAC
>JAHPZR010031659.1:0-17500 GCA_019787425.1 Platygyra sinensis | reverse complement strand
TGGAAACTGTTTTGAGCCACCTTAAACAGGTAAATTGGCCTGAAATCACTGACAAGTAAAAGGTAAACTGGCCTGAAATCACGTGAGGGCCTGGATTCATTGCGGCGTGCAGCGCGGCGAAAACGAAAAGCAAGAATTTAACAAAACACATCAGTTTTAGTACTTACTCATCAAGTTCTTGCGTTGGACAAAATTTTTTTTCGCGAAAATGGCAACGACCGTTTCCGAAAAGGAAAGTGCGTGTCCGTCATTACTTCGGCTTCAGGGGCCCTTCTTTACAAGGACAGAGGGTTACCCTAGTAAGCGGGTTAGCACTGACACATTTGCTCTTTTTTTCTTCGCCGGGCGTGTTTACAAGGGAAAAAGTTAACCCGCCCGCCAGGATAACCCTAGCGCGAAGGTAGGGTAACCCGCCTATCTGGTTAACTCGCCCACCCGGGTTAACTTAGCCTGCGTAGCAGGCGTTTCCAAAACCTTACGGGAGGAGAACGAAACTGGTGAGGGAGTGTCAAAATTAGGAGTTCCTTTTCTTCCTACCCCTCCCCGTTCTCACTGACCCCCTCCCCACTTCTCCCCATTTTTTTTGCTCAACCCAGGTGTGCTCCTTCGCTCGCCCGCTTTTTCGCTCGCTTGTTCGATCTCCGCCTGGAAAAAAAAAACAGGGAAACGGCTGCTAAGCAGGCTTGAGGTTAACTTTTCTAGACACTTTGATTGTGACCGCACCTTTTAGTTGTCCCTAGCCTCGGGCTGCGTTGCAACGCAGGCTACGTTGTCCCGGGACAGGGCAGTAAAGGTTGCTGATCGTGTGTCAACTCGGGCCATTCTCTCTCCATGTTCTCGAAGGTAAAGGGGACGAGACTACTTGGCGTTGGGTTGGGAGTTCATGTATGACTCCATGAAATGTCCTGAGCTTCCCACGGCTATACTGGCATATAGCGTGGCTATTGTGGCTATAGTGGCTGTAGTAGCTGTAGTGCGTGTAGTAGCTGTAGTAGGCGTAGTAGCTGTAGTACGTGTAGTAGCTGTAGTGCGTGTAGTAGCTGTACTACGCGTAAAAGCTGTAGTACGTGTTGTAGCTGTAGTGCGTGTAGTAGCTGTAGTGCGTCTAGTAGCTGTACTACGCGTAAAAGCTATAGTACGCGTAGTAGCTGTAGTGCGTGTAGTAGCTGTAGTACGCGTAGTAGCTGTAGTGCGTGTAGTAGCTGTAGTGCGTGTGGTAGCTTTAGTGCGTGTAGTAGCTGTAGTACGCGTAGTAGCTGTAGTACGCGTAGTAGCTGTAGTGCGTGTAGTAGCTGTAGTGCGTGTAGTAGCTGTAGTGCGTGTAGTAGATGTAGTGCGTGTAGTAACTGTAGTGCGCGTAGTAGCTGTAGTACGCGTAGTAGCTGTAGTACGCGTAGTAGCTGTAGTACGTGTAGTAGCTGTAGTGCGTGTAGTAGCTGTAGTAAGCGTAGTAGCTGTAGTGCGTGTAGTAGCTGTAGTGCGTGTAGTAGCTGTAGTGCGTGTAGTAGCTGTAGTGCGTGTAGTAGCTGTAGTGCGTGTAGTAGCTGTAGTGCGTGTAGTAGCTGTAGTGCGGGTAGTAGCTGTAGTACGCGTAGTAGCTGTAGTACGCGTAGTAGCTGTAGTGCGTGTCGTAGCTGTAGTACGTGTAGTAGCTGTAGTGCGTGTAGTAGCTGTAGTACGTGTAGTAGCTGTAGTGCGTGTAGTAGCTGTAGTGCGTGCAGTAGCTGTAGTGCGGGTAGTAGCTGTAGTACGCGTAGTAGCTGTAGTACGTGTAGTAGCTGTAGTACGGGTAGTAACTGTAGTACGTGTAGTAGCTGTAGTACGCGTAGTGAGCTGTAGCACGCGTAGTAGCTGTAGTACGCGTAGTAGCTGTAGTACGGGTAGTAACTGAGGTACGTGTAGTAGCTGTAACACGCGTAAAAGCTGTACTACGCGTAAAAGCTGTAGAGCGTGTATTAGCTGTAGTGCGTGTAGTAGCTGTAGTTCGCGTAGTAGCTGTAGTACGCGTAGTAGCTGTACTACGCGTAAAAGCTATAGTGCTTGTAGTAGCTGTACTACGCGTAAAAGCTGTAGTACGCGTAGTAGCTGTAGTACGCGTAGTAGCTGTACTACGCGTAAAAGCTGTAGTGCGTGTAGTAGCTGTAGTGCGTGTAGTAGCTGTACTACGGTAAAAAGCCTGTTGGGAGATCAGTTTTACTTTATTTTGATGGAGATACATTTGATGAAAATGTGTACATAATAGGTATTTTATTAAATATGTTCAATGCGACGAATTATAAAGTGTTTCTTATGTAAATTACTTAGTACAGTGAACACTTTTTACAAGAATAACCAATTCTATTGATGAGGCGTAATTTACAATTATATCGGAAAAACAAGAGTATGGACTGCACTTGCTCCAAGATGATCATTTGATCGAGTGTTATATGGATATGGGAAGTACCTTTAAATTGTTGACTTGCTCTTGGCACACACGAAGAGAACATTGCATTTGGCACAAGCGTAAACTGGCGCTTGTTCAATGATTGAAGAAGGCAACTTATTCAAAAAGAAGCGACTGAAAATGTTTCATAAAAATCTCAAAGATCAAACTGGCGCAAGTGTAGTAGCAGAAATACTAGAAAACCCAAAGATTATATGACAGTGAGATCGTGAATTTGCAGTGCGCTAGTCAAATTAACCAATTGCAATTGTATTCCCTTCTACTATATTCTGACGTGAATGAATCAAATACTGGATCCATACGCACTTAGGTTTTTGTCAATTGATTTTGTGACCTGAGATAACTCGTTCCCTTTTTTCGCATTGGCGCAAGAGTCCACCTTAGTAAAAAGAACCCTTGATTGCAAGTCATTATTTTTTTTGGACGTTATGTAGGTGTTCAGCAGGTGCCCAATAAGTCAAAATGGCCTGTCCGACTTGTATCCGACAACATTCTCGTCCCTAAAAGCCCAGTTTTCTCTAGTCGCAAGTTGTAACCAAGAGAAAGTCAGGTTTGTCATGTTTTCAGACTTTTTCCAGTTGTTCTTTCTACGAATGATTTTTACAACTGTTCCTACGGTTTACGCCACCGTGCAAAATCGATTCAAAGACACGTCCGTGAACAGAAAAAATGATTGTCCTAGTTATGCAACATAAGCGCCGACGTAACATACCACGTTTTTATTGATTTGCATGGCTAAGAATCGTAACCATATAAACAAGCGAACGATCGTGACAGTCTGGCGGATATACACTAGTATACTTGGATGATGTCATTTGCCTGTGTTTCAAACCTGCTGCGACGAGGCCGATTGATCCACCGCCCAACCGATATATAAAAGGGTAACAGTGTGGAGCTCGGATGGGAGCTCGGCGAAATGTAAAACTTTGTTTAGTACCGTCCCCGCGGGTCCAGTTGATCAAGAAGACCGTAGTGGTTTCTTTCTTCTTTCCCCTCCTTACTGAAACCAGGGAAGGAATGGACTAATTCGGAAATAATAGAGTGGATTATCAAGGAATTTCAAAATGAAATAAATGTAACGTAACTTTCTGAGTTTGAAGTTTATGATGTATACCCGAGACAAAATGGCATGAGATGAAATAAAAAAAGACTTCTTATCCGCTATCAGTATGATGAAAGTGCTCGCAAAATTTGGCGTTTGCTCGAATTACTCGCAAAAATGACTCGATGAGTGTTTGCTTGCTCGTGCTCGCATGCTTGAATTTTCCCTAAAATTCCCTGCCATGTAGCATAAGCATATTTCCATCTTGAAAAACTGACAGTGGGAGCTATGTTTCCTGTAGGGTAAACTGGGAAACATAGGGGAAACATGCGCGTGCCTTTGAATATTTCTGGAAAAAAGTTTCATCGTTTTGTTGACATTTATTGAACTGACCGGCCCGAATTCAGTCCTAGGTAGTGGATCATATTTAACCCTCTTGAGAGGGAACCTACTTGTAAGCAGGGCCTTAGAAAGCTTCAGATCCCGTTTAGCGTCCTCCCACTGACTCTTGTGAAGCTAAGTGAAGTAATTTTGTATCAAACGGCTTATCAAACAAGTTACAATTGACTCAAGCTGCTGGGAATATGGTTGCTTAGCTTTGCGCCTGTTGTCCTGTTTTGGAGGTGTCTTGGCGCAAAACGTTTTAATAAAAGAGAGATTCCAGCTCGCTTCTCGCATGACAAAACTGATCACTGCTCGTGCTCGTAAAAATAACCTCACGGCTCGCATGCTCAGAAATGCTGGCAAAGACCATTCGATATTCCTTAAAGTAGGTATGTGATAGGGGTAACTTTTTTCAATAAAAGGTATATAAAAAGGGTACCTTTTCTGCCAAAATGGTATATAAAAGGGTAAGGGGTTGGACCTCGGGGCGGAGCCTCCCTGTATTAAACTTTGTTCAGTACCCCTCCCATCCCCCTTAGCTCCCTGGTAAAATGGTCGACATCTTGAGAAGAAGTCAGACCTTGGGGATCTAACAACTTTTTTTGTAAGACGTTGGAAATTTTTGACGCCTTAAGCTCCATCTCTCGATATTGAATCCCATCTCTGGCTTCCAAGGGTCGGCTAAAGTATGATGTCAAACATTCGCTCGATGTTAGTCGTATGGCCGCCATCTTGAAACGACAGGCAACTTATCACGCCTCAATGCCACTATATACATACATACATCACATCACCTTTATTTCACCTTGGGTTTAAAAGAGTAGTTAAGGATAGCTAATTTCTCCGAGGAGAATTAAAAATTAACAAATAAAACACTGAATAAAATCGTTTAGAAAACAGTCCTAAGAACAAACGCGCGCTGATTGGTTAAAAATCGTGTTTGTATAACTCGATGGAGACACAGAACTAGCGCGCGCTGTTGACGTAGTGATGGCGCGAGCAAAGAGAATTTACATTTTGATATCCAGAGTTACCTGTTGTTTACCTTTTTCTCGTCGTGGTGTTTTCTAAAAGAAATAGAAAACATGTACTTCGTGTTTCTATCGAGTTATACGAACACTCGTGAAACTTTGGGAGAACTCGAAAAAGCTGTGGAAACACTCGCCTGCGGCTCGTGTTCCCACAGCATTTCTCGCTCTCCCAAACTTCCACTCGTGTTTGTATAACTCGATAGAAACACGGTACATGTTTTCTATTTCTTAAATTCAGATGTGCTTTTGAGCCAGTTTTCATAGTTTACTGGCTGTACTTTTCATTACTAATGAAGAGGTGATGTCCTTAAGAGATGCACAACCTAAGGACAAAAGAAAAAAAGGGAATTGTTAACAGCAAATAGCTGATAACAAATACAAACTATTCTAAATTTTGGAAATTCACCTCGTTACAGTGTTATAGTCAGAGAGTGGCTAAATTTAAAATCCTACCGCCAAGGAAATAAGAAACCGTTAATTACTGAGTACGGCGTGGTTTTGGTTTGTTAAGGAGGCTGAACACAGTTTTTGATACCTTTGTTTCATTTAACTTTTTCTCTAAAACCCTTGATCCTTAAGTCGCCAAAAATGGCAGCAAGCAAGTTAACAACACAAACTTCAACTTTTTGATAATTAAGCTGACGTATGCACCGTTGCCATGGTCATTAGATTTTCTTTATAATTTGCATGCAACAAGCTTGTAACGATACTCACAAGTTAGCGCTATTTTAATAATAATTTAGCAAACAGATCTTTAATTATCCCTCGTTGAAGGTTCACGGGCATATCTTGGATTTCCTTTGTTAAAGTTCAATTTTTTTAATCGCAATTTTTTCGACTTACTTCGCATTCGCTGTATTTAAGCTTTTTCTTTACGGCTGGACCTCGCCAAAGAGGTAAATCATCATTTTCTCGAAAACGACCACGGTGACCTATCATTTTTTTCTGTTGTTTTGCACTGAGTGGTAAATTTCTCTATGTAAAATAAATATGGGCCAATTCTCAGTGTTGAGCAAAAAACAATCGTCAGAAACGTGAATTTAGCAAGCAGTCGTGACTATAATCATGGTGCTATTATAAGGATTTATATGGAATAAACAAGGTGCTGCTGCTCCTAAACGAACATGGGGACCCCTCATTTTTTATTTAACTGGGTTCTTTTAGCAACAAAGGAAAAGCTGAGCTGAGTTCTTTGCAGCGTTACCTTTTCTAACATACCTTTGTAAAAAAAAGAGTAAAACCATCAATACATTGTGTTCATAAAGGAAGAAAAATAGTGCAGATAGCGCGGACATTGAGCAAATAAAATGATCGCTGTATTGATACTATGTTTGTTTTTATGCAATACTTCTGCGCGCGCTGAATTGCGTTAGCAAAAGCGCGCGCGAAAACTGTGTTCGGCCACCAAAGTCGGTTCTAGAACAGATCGCGCACGTGCGTGACATTACCAGCGCGCGCCTCCAGAACTTTTTTTTAATTCGAGATCTTATTGGCAACAAAAGTAGTAGCGATTTTAGTACTCGATAATAAGTTGTAATAGTCAGTTAAGCCCTGGTCAAACGGCTCATGATAGTCGATGATAGTCGATGATAGTTGAGCGCGCGCTTCTGTTTGACCACCGACTATCATGCACTATCATTGACTATCATCAACTTTCATTCAGTTTGAGCTTGTTCAAATTCTTCATGATAGACGATGATAGTTTTTGTCGTTTGACCACGCGTATGATAGTTCATGATAGTTTTCGGTCAGCTGTTCTGGTTATCACTGGCCCAATAGCGGTCAGAAAACATGCTGTCACCCTCTTTCGTCGCGAAAAATCCATACCTTTACAAGTTTGTCTTACGGGACGCCATTTAGTGTTCACATTTTTACGCGGAAAGAGCTTGGAACTCGATGCTCTCGTGACTTTGCTTGCGCGACTGCCGGTGAACTATCGTGAACTATCACGATCTTCTTTGGCCGTTTGACCATGTAAATGATACTGAGTTGGTGATAGTTGATGATAGTTAGGGGAGAATCAACTATCATCGACTATCACGCGCCGTTTGACCATGGCTTTAGGTTAACTACTTTTTTAAAGACATATAGGTTGGTATTTGTCAAACCTGCCAAACACATGGCTACTTTTAGTTCATCCTTGAGCATCTGAAGAACTTCTGTAACACCTTGCTCTCCCTAACAGAATAACACAATGCCCGGCTTTGAAAGCTGAGTATAAGACACCTGCACTGGCTACATATACATTAAAAACTCACTTATAGTTGATATAGTCTCACTGTTAACAGCAACTCCTCTCACATCTACGTCACATCTCAAATATACCGAGAAAGCAACAGATATTGCAATTCGGTTACAAAGATGAGAGACCAGGACCAGACTAATTTTGAGTTGCAAGAGGCAAAAGCTATAACAAATGGCGTTTTAAATGGGCTATGCTGTTGGTATGAAAATGATCGTCACTTGTTTACCAACGACTGGGCATTTGTTTGACACCATCATTATAACAGCAACTAAAAAATGCTGGTCGGAAGGTTCATCAGCGAAGAAGTGCTGAAAAATGCCAGAAACCGTTGCGATCCGCCTTAGAAATGCGCAGCGGATTAAAACGTACTGTCTTTGTACGTCAACCGTGTTAATGCGGCGGGAAAATGATACATAAACGAAGTTTCTTTATGTAGAAGTTCAGTCACGAAGAACTCCTTGGTTGTCTTTAATTGAAATGAGCAATTTGCTCCTATAACCCCTAATAGCTCTTAATCTTTGTTCTGTCTTGAAGGAAAGCAAAAAATCTTGCAACTTAAGTGTATATATTGGAATGGATGACGGAAATCATTCATCTAACTATGGTCCAACTGAGTAATATACAAACCGTTTTTTAGATCAACAACTTGAATATTCTTCAAAGATATCTGACAAATGCATACCTTGTAAGCAAGTCCCCAGATGACTGGCCGTCCAACAAACACCGCTCTTGCCCCTAACGCAAGGGCCTTAAGAACATCAGTTCCCAATCTCACTCCACCATCCACATATACTTCGACCCCAGATCCTCGTACGGCCTCCACTATCTCGGGTAACACGTCAATCTGTCAAAAAAAAAATCATTATCATTCTTTATCACAGCAACAATGAGAATTTAGGACACAACACATCCACATACAGTGGCCTGGACGCCATCCAACTGCCGCCCTCCATGATTTGACACCAGAATCCCTTGAGCCCCATGCTGCACTGCGAGACGAGCATCCTCTGCTGTCAATATGCCTTTGAGAACAAAAGGAAGTGACGTGACGGAAAAAAGCCAGTCCAATATCTTCCAGTCAACTCTACTGTCGCGTAAAGAGGCAAGATAGCTATGCAACTCGTAGTTACTTCGAAGTCCTTTTTTCTCTTTCAAAGAAAAGAAATTTGCAACTTCCAAGTGCTCCGGAAGAGAAAAGTTTGCTCTCTTCTTATGTCTGCCAGAGACTGGAAGGTCAACTGTTAACAGAACAGCTTTGTAGCCTGCTCTTTCAGCTCTCTTTAACAAGTCCACCATCAACTGGCGATCTGTGTAGAACTGCATCTGTAGAAACTTGATGGTGTTTGGAGACTCGCGCGCGACGTCTTCTACACTGAATGTCGAGTATATACTGAGAGCCATAGCTGTATTAACAGAGGTCACAGCTGTAAGGCAAACCAAACATTACCTGATATAGATAAGGCAAATCCCTTGTGTACAACATATATCAGCAAACTAATAGCCTCCATAGCTGGCGAGATTTACCGGAGTGTTTGTTTTATCGGCAGACGTACAATGTAAAGCCCTAGCCAAACGGAATCGCAAGTAGACGCAATTAAGTTGCGAACTTGGGTCTACTTGCGATTCCGTTTGGCCAGGCCTTGTGTGGGCACTTGCGTTGACTTGCGCCCACTTTGGTCGAGATCAAATTTGCATGCAAGTCCAAGCATTTTTTCACCGTTTGGCCACCCAACCCAAGTCAACGCAAGTTGAGTGACGTCCATTAACCTATTATTAGCCAATGAAATAGAGGACAGTCTGCCTTAAAATGTTTTTTGGCAACTTCCGAGGAAACTTGTGAGTCGGTTTGTTCACCCAACAAAAGTCTCTTCGCAAGTTCAACTTGCGTCCACTTGCGACTACTTGCCGGTCCGTTTGCCCAGGGCTTAACAAACGCGGCGAAGCCGGGAGCTGGGAGGAAAATGGTGAGTAATCAAGCTGACAGTCCCAGCTCCAGAAAATTCCCGTGCCTAGCCCTAGCGTCCTCGGTTTCGCCGTCAAAGCAAAACACGGGAAATCCCGTCAACTATCCCGTCAGGAACCCTTGCCAGCATAATAATCATCATAGTTTGCCTCAGCTATAACGTAACAACTCCAGATCCTTGTACGTGTATTTGCGTGCATTTGAGGAGTGAGGGGATATAAATAGTTAAAGATATAGTCGTACTTTTTTTGATTGCATGGCTCTGGCGGCATATCACGGGCTTTTGGCGTCGAGTTATGGTTGGATGAAGACGAAGGCCAAAATATATTGAGCAAGACCAAACGAGCCTAATATGGATGCAGCCGAAGAAAACCAAAAAGATACGATTCGGTTCTGATAGCATCCAAATACGACTAAATATCCGGCCAAATCAGGTAAGTGATATCAGGACAGGGTAATCAGGGCAGGAAATTAATTAGTTTCTAAAAAAAGAACGGTTGGGCTGTGCCGGAGGCAGGCTAGTAAAACAGCTACATGGAAACGTGACAAGGTTAGAGGATATTTCACTTTGATCTTTAAGGCAAGGGGGGCAAATTAACAGGTACGGTGGTTAATTCTCTTATATCTTCTCTCAACTGCCTCAGCAAAGAGTATGAGGACAGTAGACAATGCAAAGCTTCTGATTGGCTAATTTGGGATTTGGGTACAGTATTAAGCCATTTTTTAATTACCTTTAGCCTCTTTCTCAAAGTGAGTCTTGGTGCCCATCCTTTCATACGAAAATGAGCTTCACATGTACGTAAATTAAACTCCTTTTCATATGAATGGCTGTGCACCAGGCCTCGCCTTGATTGAGAGCAACATTTAATTTGGCTATTTGGAAAAAAATTTTAATCTTGCTGGGACGGGGCGGTTTTCCATTAATTAAGCGTGGTAAAACCAAAGCCGAAGAGACGAAAAAGCCTGTGAACCAATCAAATCTTATAATTAAAACAAATACGTGCAACCTCGTTGCGCGACATCCCAAAACAAACGGCCGCGGAGAAGACTAATCTCTCCCCCCCCCCCCCTCCTCGGTCACGTCGCGGTCACGTCGATCTTCCGTTCGAAAGGTTTCTCATCGGTGAAAACATGCATCTTTTTTACCATTTTCTCTTGTAGTAGTTTATCGAATGGGGAGGACGATAAAAATACTCGACCAGGCAAATTAGTCCAAATTCATTGTAACCACTGCAAGCTTACCTCTGACAGTGGCCAGCTCTCCATCTGGATGTGCCATAGCCTGGTACGCAGTGGGCGAAACACAGATTGGCATGCTTAGCTTCTGACCCAGGACTGTGACAGAGATGTCTTGTTTGGAAACATTTCGGAGCATTCGCGGTCGCAGCATAAGCCTGTACCGAATAAATGCATGGGCATTTAATTAGATGTGCTTATAAACGGAGGGGGTTGCTACAAGAATGAAAGAAAAATCGTTTCGAAACGAGCTATAGCTGATTAAAATAGGATTTCCATTTACTGGTTTAGCTTAGGTTCGATTTCCGACGCTCTTCTGCTCTGGGGAAGGATCACGGGCTACTTTCCTGGGAAGGTGCAACAACGGAAGTCAGCGATTCACAGACTTGCCGTCAATCTCCGCTGAATGCCCATGTTTAGAGTCATGTCTGACAAATCTGATTGGCTGAGGGTACAAAATCTCTGCCCATGCTAAAAAAATAGGACCCCAGAGGTCGCGATTCTTGGTGCTGACCAAAAGGAGCGCGGCCTCTGGGGACGAGAATGTTACGCGACTACTCGATTGCTTAGAACGATCGAGCCGGAGCGGCATATTCGTATATCCTCGTTTCTTTCCCTTGGATACATGCATATTTGCAAAATTTTCACTTTAAAACCCGACAGCTTGTAATTGACAGAAAATGATGATCACAGAACACGCTCTTGACTATGTTTGTTTAGAAATCATCGTTGAATGAATGAATGAATGAATGAATGAATGTGTATTTATTTACCGCACATATCACATGCATATCGTCTCATGGCGGTTTACAATTCTTATTTGAGTGAGATCGAACGTCAGTTTGAGGACTGAATATTCATGAATAATAAGAGAAACGTTCATAAGCAAAATATCATCGCAGAAAACGAAGGACTCGTTTCTTAAAATACAGGGTTTTGAGTTTAGGAGCTCTCGAATTCGGATGATTTATTCCTCTTTTTGAATGAGCCCACTCAGTGCCATCAGATTCCCAAATCTTCTCATCCAGTAGCCTGCGTTTACCCGCTAGTAACGGGCGATCACACAGCGGTCAAACGGGGCGCGCGTGCGCAGTTCCCCCCAAAACTTTCGCTTAACAAAGTCTTAAATTTTCGAAAATTTTCGCTTTCAAGCCCAAAGTTAAGACAGTCGCTGAAAAGTTAAGCTTTAAACTTCGCATATGACCAGGACATTTAGTGATGGACATCCTTAAGTCCTCCCACATTGTAATTTTCTCTCACAGTACTATTTTTATAACATTTTCCTACAGAAGTCTTGCAGGTTTTCTCTTCAAACTCTTACGAAGTTCGAGGCGGTGAAAACGTTGGATTTTTGCGTTTGACCGCTGTGTGACCGGCGATAGTTAGCGTCTGCGACGCAGGCTACTCATCCAGCTGTCTCGTGGTCTTAATTTGTGACTTTAGTCACGACAGATTTTAAACGCGAAGGATCTCCCATTTTTTGCATCTGCACCGTACCACCAGTTTACCCTTAAGGCCGGTATACATTTGTGTAAAGCTCCCGGTGTGACCATAGAAAGTTTGAATTTGCGTGGCGGAAATACTAACCTCAGTTTGTAACCTCACCGGCGTGGAGAGGGGATTTAATATTTAGAGTTAGAGATGATTCAGTATCCAGTACGGTTAGCTAAGTATCTTAAATTTAGCTTAGGGAGGTTAGACAGACAATTTTGTGTTAAGGTTAAGGTTAGTTTCGGGTGAGAGTAAGCAATCCAGTATCGTATGATACGTGTACCTTGTGCAGTAAGATATGTGTACCTTTTGAAAGCTTGTCGATTTTCTTGAAGCGTGACATCATCGTCAGCTCCCGTTGAAAAATAATCGAAGGCAGTCTTGTCCAAGCATGTTGCAGCATATCTCTCTAGATCATCCAATATTACGGCGTCTGTAAGGTTCGCCATTTATCTAAATAATAAGCTAACAAAAGCCCTAAACTCCACACTGCTCTCAATGTTTTTTAGTCCCAGGTCAAAATCGGTAGTAACGCAAGCTGACCTAACATTACGTAACGTAGTGACAAACATGCGTGGTAGCTACAATTAGCTTTACGGGATATCGCGCGCGGGTGACGCGCGGACACGGGGTGCTCTTCAAAGCGAGGTATCTAATTCCACGTTTTACTGCGCTGCGAAACAGCAAAAAGAAAGTTGATGGAATTTATACGAAACCAATAATATTTTGTCTAGCGTGGGTATGTATAATTTACAAATTATCAGCAGGATCTATAAAATTCAAATCGAATTATGAATCCCGTGAAAGTCATATGGCTGTATCATTGTTTACCTCCAAAGTTCAGGGTGGAAATATGCTGACTACTTTTGTCCAAACGTTAGGCTGGGGGCATGTACGAAAATAAAACTACAGTAACACAACGTACATTGCGATAACCATGCAGCCTCTTCTGCGATCAACCCCTGTGGGCGGGGTAGGTAGAATAGCTTCTTCTAAAAACATGGCACAAACCATACCGTATTTGTTACCAAAATGGCCAGAATAGATAAAAGAAAACGATCAAAGCAAGTGACAAACTCGAACGCCAACCCACGGTCTGACCACTATCTTAGTACCCTACAGTTCACTATCTTACGTACCCACAATTCTGTTTCGTATGAACCAAAATTAATTTAAATCGGTAAATAATTTTATGGAGTCTTAAACATTAATGTAAATACTTTTTAGGATCTTGATTTTTTATTGTTGCAATCTTATTTTATTGTTGTACTTATTTTAATTTAGGTAATTGTCCTTGAAAAGCGTCTTAGGGGAAAGTCAATAAAGTATGCGTGTTAAACCATACCCGGGTACTCCACGGGGGAGAAATCAGTCGTACTGTCATTTTGTTACAAAAACGGCAATGAAATGATTTCATACAAGAGGAAGGAATCGAAGAGAAAAGAAGTCCATGAACAACATTCTCGTCCCCAGAGGCCGCGCTCCTAGATTGAGACCAAAACCAATCAGATTTGTCAGGCTCGACTCTGAGCATACGCAGAGTGACTAGAAGTCCGTGAATCGGGGATTTCCGGTGTTGGACCTAGCCAGGAAGCCATAGGTCGCGATTCTTAGTGCTGACCAACAGGAGCGCAGCCTCTGGAGACGAGAATGAGTCCATGAAATGCGTCAACTGCTTCTTGACGCATGGGTTGACGCTGAACCGGATGGACAAGAAAGACAATTGCAATTGGGCCCAGGAAGGAACAAGAAGAGACGCAGTCACGCGACCTGCTTGACTCGTTTCCTTGGCAACCAAATAAATGCTGACATTTGGCAATTTCGTAATTCAAGCCTTTTCGGAAAATGAGGGGGGTCTGTTGGTCATGAACTTCAAACAATTTTGCACGCACATCCTGAATAAAAGAAATTTCATAAATTTAAAACGTGCACTATTCTTCTTAGACCTCATCATTGAACTGTACTGTGTATTTCTGATTAAATGTACGCTAGATTATGTTTTTACTGGCTCTGAAGTCTAATCTAAATTTTTTTCGTGGGGTGAGTCAAATTCAACTGAAAGTTAATTCCAATCCGACTACAAATAAAAGGATTACATTTTACATAGTTTAAAGCGATGTTGTGTTCAAAGATATATTGTTCCACACTTTGATATTTATTTAGATTTTACATGTTTCTCCTTCCTTCATATAAACGTTAATTTTCATTGAGCGGTATTTTGCTGCATCACTGGTATAATAATTATTAGACCATTTTCCAGCTTAGTCACGAAACCAAGAATTCCTTGAAGAATGCGGACATCTTAACCTCAGAAAATGACACGTCACGTTGATGATTTCAGTATGAACAGTTCCATTGTGAAGCGTAAAAAAATCTACCACAACTTCACGTAAATGCGTGACAGAGAGAGACTGTGACCAGGGACTGGGAGCGACATCAGGATGTGACGTCATTTTGTGGAATGGCCGGGAGGAGGAAAGAGTTTACGAGGGAAATTAATGTGAAGATCAGCGTCTGTTTGTGAACGAAAACTAGCTGAATATTTATGCGTGGTTTAAATCAGTATAGACTGCTTAAAGAAAGGTTATTTAAGTGCGTAGTTGCGAGGGTTTGTCAAGTTCAATGCAAGTCGTGTAATTGTACAAGTTCGTGATAGCTGCATATGCTTAGGAACTGTTAGGATCCAAGATGTCTTCGTTCTTCAAACAACTATTCCCCTTCATGAAAGTCAAGAAAAAGAAGGAGTTTTCCTACATTATTCGTGGAGTTGACCCTAACACTATCTGGAGTCTTGTTGGCGAATTAGGAGATGGTAGTTTTGGGAAGGTTTATAAGGTAAGATTAAAATGCATATTAACTATTAATCTTGACGCTTGATGAACCAGAGATGCCGGTTATAAGTAAGCTTGAAGCTTAATATCCTGTTTGAGTTTGCTTAATGCAGCTTGTGGTCCAGCTTGAAGCTTTCAGAATGCAATATTACGGTACAATACATTGAAGAGTTTTAAAAATATTTCCGTCGTTAATTCAGATAGCGATGCAGTGTGGGGAAGCATTTGTCGAAAAACGTTTAGATTTTCCCAATTAAAGTTATATAGTTTATACTCCAGTTTTTGTAGAGAATATTTACAGTCATTGTCAATACCTGCTGGCTTAGTATCTTGATAGCGATAGAAATTTGTTACGGTTAAATCATACATTTTGTGTCTTTGATCAAGTTTTATGCAAAGTTGTTCAAACATACACGATGTTACAATAGTGTTTTGAGTTGCTGGACATTGGTCAAGTTTAAGTAATACAGATCAGTTATTGGGTCTACAGACTTCGTTTAAATCAAGATTCAAAGCCACTATTCCTATTCAATATATTTCGTATAGAATAGTTTCCATAATTTGTTGAATTCAGATGATCACTTTCGATTTGAAATAGATGTTGTTGGTTATTTACACAAACTAACAACACAAATAAAAGTAATTACTTCTTTCAGCTGTGAGTTCAATGAAGTGTGACATCACAAAAATCGACCTCTGACGGCAGTATTTAAAATTCATGCATAAAATGATATTTGTGGGTTTATTTGAAGAGCTGCTCGAGTAGAATACTTGACTGAGAAACAGAGAAAATAACAACAAACATAAATCATTGTGCAGAGCACATTTGTTGGTGTTTATTTCCTCCAGAGGGAAAGAGTATGTTTCTGTTGAAATTTGGATTTGCACTGCTTATGCAAAGTGCAGTTTCCTGCACTTACAGGTAACTTGTTTCCTTGTGCTGGAAGAATGAAATCAGGACAGCAAACATCCATGACCACCTAAATTTTTGTGTGATTTTCGTTGTACTAAGCAAAGGATGATTGTCTTACAGAATTAGAATTTAATAGGAAAAATAAGTATATTTTTGTTTCCAAAGATAAGGATGTCATAATAAGAAACACATGCCACGCAATTGATAATTAAATCTTAAATTGTGCCTGGAGCAATTATTATTCGTTAGAAAGTGGAAATATGTAAATTGCTAGACTTACTGCCAATTTTTTTGGATTTTTTGTGTAGGAAGTGTATTTCCCTAGCGCCTGGTAAAAATGGATAATATATAGCCAGGGTTTCTTCCTTACTAGAAGTCATTTTCACATGTTAATTACTTATTTTCTGCTGGGGTGTTTTGTGTAGGTTTGGAGTGTTTTGACTGGTTACCCTGCCCTGCTCAATCAGTGAGTTTTTGAACACTATGATTTTCCCTTGGCACCTTAGCACCATAGCACCATAACTGTAGGAACAGAACCACATGCATGTATAGAAATAGAAAACCATGCAATTCTTTTTTCATGGTCAATATTGGTAACGGCATGGATCATGGATGTGTACACCCTATTGCAATAATGTCGTTGGGCAACATAGGGGTCATTCTCAGCTAATAGGTCAACCAACATATGCAGACCTGTTTTACAGTCATCTAGAAATGAGAACAACTTGTTGATGTGTAGCACTTTTAATTGAATTACTTCAGTTTAAATAAAAAAAGTGCTAAGTGGTATTTTTGAGACATTTCATCAGTTACAAATGAAGTCCTGGGTCGGGTTGTTCCAATTAATGTTAACTGATTAATGTTAACCCACGATTAAATTGTTTTCACCTCTAATGTTTGGTGCTTAGATTGAGATTACTACAGCTCAAAACTGAAGGGCAAACAATATTATAAACAGAATACCTCACCAAAAAGTTACAAAACTGAAATCAATATTCTTGCTAAACCTAGGTTAACTTGATCAACCTTTGAACAACCTGGTCCTGGTTTTATACATCTTCGATTTTGGACATCCATGCTAAGGTCAATTGACACCTGTCAAAACAAAGTATCTGCTTACCAGTATCCCGTGATTATATTTCAAGATTCACAAGTTTTTGACTGGATCACTGGTTCAAGCCAGATTAACTTATTGTAATCAAGATCTCCAGATTTGGGCTTGGCTAAGTCTTTATAATATGACTTTCTCAAAATAATGCATGGTTTAAAAATTGAATGTAGTGCTTCATTACCCTGATATGGTAGGCATGCTGGCCTGACAGTTTGTGATTTACTCAGACTTTACTCAGACTCTCAGTCCCTCTCTCCACCTAGTTGTGCAAAGTGGTAATGGCTGACTGGTAAGGAAAGAGGCTGAGTAACCTTGTAATGGAAAAGCAACCAATCCAAGGAGAAGCAGAAATAGGGAGTCAACCGAAGTTTTTGACAAATCATTGTAAGAGGGGGCAAGAGGCTGGTACTGATACCCATAAATGTTTGAAAATTCTACATCGGTAATGGTCAGATTGGGGGAAGGGGAGGTAAATAATATATTTGCAGTGCAGGCATTAATCTGAGCTGTTTTGCATGGATTATTTTTAGGCAGAACGCAAGACAGATGGTGTTCTGGCAGCTGCTAAAATCATCGATGTTAAAGAGGAAACTGAGCTGGATGATTTTATGGTAGAAATAGACATTTTGAGTGAGTGCAAACACAAACATGTTGTGGGAATGTATGAAGCTTATTACCATGAAAATAAATTATGGGTAAGTGTTCAAGATACTGTGATTTACAGTAGGCTTGACCTCAATATATTGTATTGCATGCTTTTTACATAGCACCACATCTTATAGGTTGCTATCAAAATGTCTGCTGATGTGA
>JAHPZR010031658.1:0-26359 GCA_019787425.1 Platygyra sinensis | reverse complement strand
CGTGTAATTGTACAAGTTCGTGATAGCTGCATATGCTTAGGAACTGTTAGGATCCAAGATGTCTTCGTTCTTCAAACAACTATTCCCCTTCATGAAAGTCAAGAAAAAGAAGGAGTTTTCCTACATTATTCGTGGAGTTGACCCTAACACTATCTGGAGTCTTGTTGGCGAATTAGGAGATGGTAGTTTTGGGAAGGTTTATAAGGTAAGATTAAAATGCATATTAACTATTAATCTTGACGCTTGATGAACCAGAGATGCCGGTTATAAGTAAGCTTGAAGCTTAATATCCTGTTTGAGTTTGCTTAATGCAGCTTGTGGTCCAGCTTGAAGCTTTCAGAATGCAATATTACGGTACAATACATTGAAGAGTTTTAAAAATATTTCCGTCGTTAATTCAGATAGCGATGCAGTGTGGGGAAGCATTTGTCGAAAAACGTTTAGATTTTCCCAATTAAAGTTATATAGTTTATACTCCAGTTTTTGTAGAGAATATTTACAGTCATTGTCAATACCTGCTGGCTTAGTATCTTGATAGCGATAGAAATTTGTTACGGTTAAATCATACATTTTGTGTCTTTGATCAAGTTTTATGCAAAGTTGTTCAAACATACACGATGTTACAATAGTGTTTTGAGTTGCTGGACATTGGTCAAGTTTAAGTAATACAGATCAGTTATTGGGTCTACAGACTTCGTTTAAATCAAGATTCAAAGCCACTATTCCTATTCAATATATTTCGTATAGAATAGTTTCCATAATTTGTTGAATTCAGATGATCACTTTCGATTTGAAATAGATGTTGTTGGTTATTTACACAAACTAACAACACAAATAAAAGTAATTACTTCTTTCAGCTGTGAGTTCAATGAAGTGTGACATCACAAAAATCGACCTCTGACGGCAGTATTTAAAATTCATGCATAAAATGATATTTGTGGGTTTATTTGAAGAGCTGCTCGAGTAGAATACTTGACTGAGAAACAGAGAAAATAACAACAAACATAAATCATTGTGCAGAGCACATTTGTTGGTGTTTATTTCCTCCAGAGGGAAAGAGTATGTTTCTGTTGAAATTTGGATTTGCACTGCTTATGCAAAGTGCAGTTTCCTGCACTTACAGGTAACTTGTTTCCTTGTGCTGGAAGAATGAAATCAGGACAGCAAACATCCATGACCACCTAAATTTTTGTGTGATTTTCGTTGTACTAAGCAAAGGATGATTGTCTTACAGAATTAGAATTTAATAGGAAAAATAAGTATATTTTTGTTTCCAAAGATAAGGATGTCATAATAAGAAACACATGCCACGCAATTGATAATTAAATCTTAAATTGTGCCTGGAGCAATTATTATTCGTTAGAAAGTGGAAATATGTAAATTGCTAGACTTACTGCCAATTTTTTTGGATTTTTTGTGTAGGAAGTGTATTTCCCTAGCGCCTGGTAAAAATGGATAATATATAGCCAGGGTTTCTTCCTTACTAGAAGTCATTTTCACATGTTAATTACTTATTTTCTGCTGGGGTGTTTTGTGTAGGTTTGGAGTGTTTTGACTGGTTACCCTGCCCTGCTCAATCAGTGAGTTTTTGAACACTATGATTTTCCCTTGGCACCTTAGCACCATAGCACCATAACTGTAGGAACAGAACCACATGCATGTATAGAAATAGAAAACCATGCAATTCTTTTTTCATGGTCAATATTGGTAACGGCATGGATCATGGATGTGTACACCCTATTGCAATAATGTCGTTGGGCAACATAGGGGTCATTCTCAGCTAATAGGTCAACCAACATATGCAGACCTGTTTTACAGTCATCTAGAAATGAGAACAACTTGTTGATGTGTAGCACTTTTAATTGAATTACTTCAGTTTAAATAAAAAAAGTGCTAAGTGGTATTTTTGAGACATTTCATCAGTTACAAATGAAGTCCTGGGTCGGGTTGTTCCAATTAATGTTAACTGATTAATGTTAACCCACGATTAAATTGTTTTCACCTCTAATGTTTGGTGCTTAGATTGAGATTACTACAGCTCAAAACTGAAGGGCAAACAATATTATAAACAGAATACCTCACCAAAAAGTTACAAAACTGAAATCAATATTCTTGCTAAACCTAGGTTAACTTGATCAACCTTTGAACAACCTGGTCCTGGTTTTATACATCTTCGATTTTGGACATCCATGCTAAGGTCAATTGACACCTGTCAAAACAAAGTATCTGCTTACCAGTATCCCGTGATTATATTTCAAGATTCACAAGTTTTTGACTGGATCACTGGTTCAAGCCAGATTAACTTATTGTAATCAAGATCTCCAGATTTGGGCTTGGCTAAGTCTTTATAATATGACTTTCTCAAAATAATGCATGGTTTAAAAATTGAATGTAGTGCTTCATTACCCTGATATGGTAGGCATGCTGGCCTGACAGTTTGTGATTTACTCAGACTTTACTCAGACTCTCAGTCCCTCTCTCCACCTAGTTGTGCAAAGTGGTAATGGCTGACTGGTAAGGAAAGAGGCTGAGTAACCTTGTAATGGAAAAGCAACCAATCCAAGGAGAAGCAGAAATAGGGAGTCAACCGAAGTTTTTGACAAATCATTGTAAGAGGGGGCAAGAGGCTGGTACTGATACCCATAAATGTTTGAAAATTCTACATCGGTAATGGTCAGATTGGGGGAAGGGGAGGTAAATAATATATTTGCAGTGCAGGCATTAATCTGAGCTGTTTTGCATGGATTATTTTTAGGCAGAACGCAAGACAGATGGTGTTCTGGCAGCTGCTAAAATCATCGATGTTAAAGAGGAAACTGAGCTGGATGATTTTATGGTAGAAATAGACATTTTGAGTGAGTGCAAACACAAACATGTTGTGGGAATGTATGAAGCTTATTACCATGAAAATAAATTATGGGTAAGTGTTCAAGATACTGTGATTTACAGTAGGCTTGACCTCAATATATTGTATTGCATGCTTTTTACATAGCACCACATCTTATAGGTTGCTATCAAAATGTCTGCTGATGTGAAGTATATGAAATAATTCATATTTGAACTGCGGTTGTAGATGCAAGTGAAGAATGATCATCGCAGTTAATTTTCCAATTTAAGCAATTGGAAAGAAGAAGCCTGAAAAAAAATCAGGGCTTCAACGGGAAAATTAACTGCGATGATCATTCTTCACTTGCATCTGCAACCGCAGTTCAAATATGAATTAGTTCATATACATCACATCATTTCATTCCTCGTGGGTGATATGAACTCAATAAATTGACCTCGCTCCCAATGTGTGGCTTCATAGCTCAGTTGGTAGAGCATCACACCGGTATCGCGGAGGTCACGGGTTCGAATCCCATTGACAAGATTTGTGATGTAATGGAATTGACAACAATGATTAAACTTTCCTTTCAGATGATGTTGGAATTTTGTTCTGGTGGAGCTTTAGATGACTTAATATTAGGTAAGCTTGCTTTTGTTAAAGTTCTACTTTGGACTGTGGTAAGCTGAGCCAATACTTTCAGTCATGATGATGATGATGATGATGATGATGATGATGAGTGCACGTCACTAACAGATCAGACCCACGAATAGCATCGCACTGTCTAGTTTATGATGGGTTTAGCAGTACATGTTACATACAGAACTGATTTCTTTTATTTTGTGATTATATAGAACTTGAACGAGGTCTTACTGAAGAGCAGATCAAGATAGTTTGTAAACAAATGTTTGAGGTACTTTGGTTTGTGTTTTGCTACACTACAGTATATCTGTTGTTACTTTGTTGAATTACAGTATTTAAGGGACACTATCACGATGTAGCGCACACATTTGTCATTCAGTAGAAAACAACAGATCTGTCAATTTGTTGCATCATGCTGACAAGTTTTCCATGGGGTAAGTGCTGTTTATATCTTATCTGCCACTCATGTTCTCGCAAGAAAGTGGTTTGAAATAAAGTAATACATGTCATTAATAATAAAATGTAATCTCAACAAGATGAGCACATTGAAGAGGTTAGGAACTGATTTTGCCGGTCGCATTTCTACAGAAAGACCATGTCGTTGCAAGTCAACGTAAGTCAACTAGTCAGGAAAAGTGACTCATTTTTCTTTGTAAATGGGAAATAAAAACTGTAGTGACCAATATTGTGGGAGAACATGCCAAAAGCTGCGTGAGTAATGCAAGAAGAAAGCCTGATTGGTCAAAAACATAGAATCAGAGCGTGCGCAGGGTCCTATCTATATTTTAAAGTAATATAAAACAGTTATAAGCTTAGTACGACTTTATGCTGACAACCTTAATAAAGAATATCAAACCAACAGAGTGGACTATGTTATCAACTCAAATGAAGGGTTGGGTGGGAACTGGGGCTCTGAAATATATGTCAGCAATGGCGGACAGCAAAAAAGCAACTGACAAAACAACACTAAGCATGTGACTCAAAAAACAACCCCTCAGGCGCAGGCCCCAGAGGTGTGAAAGAAAACATTTTCCACTTATTTCATTCCTCAGCCAGTGGAAAATACAACTTAATTTTATTGAATTATTTTTTCAAAGACTACGTTTTACACTGATATTGCTGGAATCAGACACTTAATAAATTGAATATTTTTTTCTTGATTTTAGTGCCTCCATTTTCTTCATACTCACAAGGTGATCCACAGAGATTTAAAAGCTGGAAACTTGCTTCTTACAAATGATGGGAACATTAAACTTGGTAGAGTATCAATTTAAAATAATCATATAAATGCAGCTGAGTATCCCTAATGTTTGAGAAGGAATAAAGATACATGTTGCCTCTCCTTTCAAATAATGGCAGTTTTCATTTGCTCAACAGAGATTTCAAAGAATTTGCGAAAAGGCACACTTTCAACTTGAACTTCATTTGTGTATTTTAAATCTCCAGTTGGTTAAAAGATGATCATGGTAACAAGGCATTTGTTTTTTATACAATACAATTTATTTTCAGCTGACTTTGGTGTTTCTGCTAAGAACAAGAAAACAATACAAAGAAGAACAACTTTCATTGGAACACCTTACTGGTGAGTTTTATCAGGAGCTAGTAATGAGCTGCTGCTTATTTATATTTGCTGAAATCATTGTAATATTACATTTTCATTCTTAGTGAATCTTAAGAGTAACATTTCTCTATAGATTCTCTGCTTTGTTTCAAAAACTCAGACTCTTGATTTTCAAAATAAATTTGTTGTTCTTTAGGATGGCTCCAGAGGTTATTGTTACAGAGACCTGTAAGGATGATCCATATGATTACAAGGTAATGTTCAAATTAATAGATTAGATGCTTTAAAAGACAACTTTCTGACAGTGTTGTGTTTTTACTACCCCAAGCTGGGAAAACTTGCCGGGTCTTTTCTGGCAGTAGGTGCAAAAAATCAATGAAGTTGGTCATGACAGGACTAGCTACTGTGGGGCACATTATTGCACAGACCAAGTGCACCAAATGAATCTGTATGGTTATGATTTTTGTGTAAGATCACTGGGATGAAGAATTAAAAGTCTTCAATATTTGCAATATGAGGTATGAGATATGGACAGTTAAATTCAACAGCAATTCTACAGAAATGGGCTTAGTGATTTCACCTCAGTAATTTAAATCATTATGGTGAACTGTCAACTCACCCATCGAATCAGCTGTGATGATTTAATTGCAGGACTTTTTTTGAAATGTTAAGTTGTAGAGTTTGAATCACAAGAAGCATTGCTATGTTTGTCCTCTGCGGGCTGTTATAAAATTTACGTGTAATTCTTCCAAGAATCAAATTCATTGAAACAAACATATGAAATGATGAAGTGTGCCACAAGCTTTTGTCTTTTATAATCATTATAATAATTGCTAAAGTTTCTGTTCCTGTTTTTTTGTCAGGCTGATATCTGGTCTGCTGGGATTACACTCATAGAGCTGGCAGAGATGCAGCCCCCTTACCACGACATGCACCCCATGAGAGTGTTGTTCAAAATACCTAAAGCTGACCCTCCTATGCTGCAGTTTAGAAATAGATGGTAAGTTTGTTGGTGGAGTGAGAGGAAACTAATTTTCCCTGCTAACTGCCCTGGTGTAGGTCATTGGACATTCTGAAAGGGAGTTTTTGTGGAAGGTACATAAGTGAGCTGAGATTTTCAGAGAAGTGGAACTGTTCTAACTGAATATTGGGACTTCTCAGGGTGAATAGATATTTTGTGGGACCAAAGTTTAATTTACATATTGCAATCTACATCTCAAGTTGTGAGACAAATGGTATCCTTTACTACACTGTATCATTGTAACACAATATCATTGTATAGAACAAAGTTGATCATATGTTTCTAAGGTTTTAATGGAACTCACATTTATTACATCGGAGAGTTTTCACTGTGTTCTGTTTGCTGTCAGTGTTTCCCATTCTTTTATTGATATTTACAGGTCTAAGGACTTTCATGATTTTCTTTCTCTTTGTGTGGTGAAGTCTCCAGAAATGCGATCTTCTGCAGCTGATTTACTTACAGTGAGTAGATGATGCATGTTTAGATAGTAATGTGGTATTGTTGCAAATTATGCTGTTACTAATTTGTTATAATGATGCAAAAAATCAGCAAGGAACTTTATGAGGAATAAAAATCTTGTACATACACTACCTTAAGGTGGCTCCCCATAATGAAAGCTCAGGTAATCTGAATGCGCTCAAAAGAAAACGCCAGAGTTTTTTTCATATTTTATGACGTCATCATGAGTACACAACTTTACAAACCTTACTTTTTTCATTTTTGAAACTTTAATAATGCATATGGAAAAATTAGTTGATTCTGATTGGCTGGGAACAGTGCAGTTCAAGTGTAACACCAGTGCAAAAATTGTAACACCAGTGCAATAAGTGTAGCACCAGTGCAGATTACACATCGTAATTCTGGATTATGATTGGCTTAAAGGCAATAGGAAGTTTTCTAAGCCAATGGTATGATGTAAAATGATGACAAAAGTTTGTGCAGAAACTTTGGAAAAAGTTTTCCTGAATGAGAAAACATGGCTTTAGAAAGATCTTCCATCACTTCCTCTACTTGTTTTTTTTCAAGTTTAGTTTATTAATAAGTAATCATACATCAATCTGGAATTAATTTGCACTTGTTTGTTTTTCAAAAATTGGCTCATGCAATTTCATCTTTTTGAAAAACTCACTCATGCAAATTAACTTAAAGCCATATGATTACCTACAGAAACGTTTGAGAGGACTGGGTGTAAAAACGAATAGAAAAACAGCATTCAAAACTTGCTTGTACAACACCATAAATGATTGCCCTATGGAGCAACCTTAAGATAGACAAGGTGATAATAATTATTTTGTTTTGACTGGAAAATAGGGACAAGTGATTGAGTTCTGTACTAAATTATGTTGTCTGTATCAAATATACTGTGCACATTTCTGGAATGCACATCATTACATGGCAGTGTCTATATAATGTTACTCACAAGCTCTTTGTTCTTTGTTTTTATCAGCATCCTTTTATTGCTGACGTTGTTGACAATAAACCCCTGAAAGAACTTTACAATGAAGCCAAGGCTGATGTGATTGAGGAATTTGAAGATCTTCCTGAAGATACAGAGGTGCCATTTGTTTGTGCTTGTTTTAGCTCTAATTAATGCATTATTGAGCAAAGGCCTGTATTACAAACTAGAGAGTACATGCCGCATGACCACAGATCAGCAGATCCAGGTTGAAGGCAGTGTGGGGTTATTGTGCGTTGTTCTTAGACCGGATATCCTCACAGTGCCTCTCTTCACCCAGAGTTATGTAGAACTAGGACTCAGTCTGGCAAATTGTAAGGATGCCTGATGAAATAGTTGAGTTTACCTGGGCTCGACTAGCATCCCCTACAGGAGAGAGGCTATATGCTACAGTAATATCACTTAATTAAACCAGAGGTGAAGCACTGTCAGTTATGGACCACATAAATTCATGAGGCATCAACAGGTCTGTGATTATTTGTGATGCCCTATTGTGAAGAAAGTGAGCTTTGCCTACTGAATAGCTGATTGATTTTCATTTGAATTAACATTTCAAGCAGCTTAATGTTGAAAGATGTTATTTGGGACAAGTTAAAATTAGTGAAAGTTTTTTTTATCAAATGAGCCATGTAAAGCTTGCAGTCAGTGGTGATTTGCCTTGCACCATATGTTGCTTCTTTTGCTGGTGAAATACCACGTGACCTAACATGTTTCACTTTGCCAACATTAAAGTAACTTTGGAATTTTCTGCTGAAGTGTAATCTGGTTTTTCATCATTTTCGTCTTTTCAGAAGAAAGGTAAAGATGAGCTTAAGGCTGCAGAGTCCACTGAATCTTTGGATGAGAGTGAGGAACTGAGTAGCGAAACAGGCTCTAAGGATTTTGAAAAAGAAGGAGAAGAGCGAGAAAAAGAGTTTGAAGAATCTACAGAGCTTGAAAAAGAAGAAGAAAAAAAGCAAGATGTCGAGGAGATCAAGGATTATGTAGAGGAGAATAAGGACGAAGTAGAGGAAAAGGAGAAAGATGAAAAAGAAGAAAAAGTAGCGGAAACCGATCAGGAAAAACAGGTGGAAGTAATAACTAAGGAAGGTGAATTTGAAGAGAAGGAAGAAGTTTCGGAGGAAGCGAAGGAGGACGACGTTCAACAAAAGACAGAGGATGTAGAAGAGGAGAAGGAGAAGGAGAAGGAGAAGCCACAAGAGGAAAAAGAGGAAGCTGAGGGGAAGAAAGATGGGGCTGAAGAAGAGAAAGAGGAAGTGGAGGAAAAGAAGGAGGAAGCCCAAGAGGGAATATATGAAGCCGAAGAGCAGAAAGAGGAAGTTGAAGAAAAGACAGAAGAACTGGAAGAGAAGAAGGACGAAGTTGAAGAAAAACCCGGGGAACGTGATAAGCAGAGAGAGGAAGCAGATACTGAGAAGGAAGTGACTGAAGATAAGACGCCGGCAGCCGAAGAAAGTAAGGAAGAAATTGAACAGAAGGTTGTTGAAATGGATGATAAGAATGAGGACGTGAGCGAGGAGGCGAGGACAGAACCAGAACCAGAGGAAGGAGTATCTGAGGCAGCTGGTGAGGAGAACGACGTCTCGGCAGAAGGAAAAGATAAACAGACACAGCAAGAGAGAGATAAATATTCGGCACGTTTAGACAACATCTTAGACAGCCTAGAAGAAGATGAACAAGCACATCCGGCAGCTGAAAGGGAGGAAGTGCTGGTTTCTCAAGACAAACGTGAAGACGACGGAAAACACGAGGAGGAGAAAACCACTACTGTTCAAGAAGGAGAAGATTCAGGTGAAACTGAAGAAAAAGCTACAGAAGATGAGCCTAAAGAAACAGAAGACGAGAAGAAAGAAACTGATGAGGTTACAGAGGAGGAAAACAAAACTGAAGATAAAGAGGAGGAGTTGGATGCTAACGAGAAGGCTGCAATACCTAATGGTGATGTGTTGATAGAGTCAGTTGGCAAGGAAAAAAAGCCATCCAGCGGCAAAGAAGGGAAACAAGAAGTTACTGATGTTAGTAAATCTTTCCACGTTTTTTTTAGTTTTCTCTTTTATTGTATAAAATTGATCCTCAGTCAGTCTTAAATGAGGTGGGTAAATCCCTTTCTACCAAAGCTTTACCATGCCCTTTTACAAGTTCTGCCAAATGTTTTTTTTTATATTCCAAAGTTCTGGATCGTTGACATTTTGGATAACCTGAAGTATATGGCACTTTGACATCTGTCCTTTAAACGAAAAAAAAAATTAGAGGAGTTGCTCTATTGATTGATGCATCGTTAGTCCTAATTTAGTTGTCGTGACTTTGTGATATGGCTGTTACCCTTTTGTTGTGTTCTTCAATTTCTTTATCAACTTAGCCATTTACAGTACTTGGGTACCGGTAAATGAAGGTGACATCTTAACATATATTTAAAGAAACCTCAGGGAGAATAGTGATAGCTCCGAAGGCTTCAAGTTGGCTATAAAAATCAGATATGCATGGATCGGACCGCTTATAACAGTCTGTCTGTTTCTTTCTCGACAGGGCCCGGAGGAGAAGAATTTCAAAACACTTAAAAGGATTCGTAAGTTTGAAAAGGATGGCCAGATAGTGACGGAGACGACATCACGAGTAGTGGACGTAAGCCAGGAAGATTACAGAAATGCTCAAATGAAAGAACAGCAACAGAGGTAAATACTGACAGCTATCTCACATCACTTCCGTCTTAGTTAAACACGAATCTTTAGCGTGAAGGACTTTACTTCCTTGTTTTAATAAATATGTTCGTCACGTGTTCAGATGTTATCGTAGAGCACCGACTGTACTTCCTTGTTTTTGATAACTGTCTAAATCATTTTATTTTTAGATGCTAGCGCAGAAGATCAAACTTCCTTGTATTTCTCTATACGTGCCTTATTTTGTCAGTAAGAAGTATGCCCTGTTGTCTCTTCTCTAGAAAAGTCAATTTGCGCGAGATGAAGATTCTCCAGCGAGAGGAACAGAAGCAAGGCATGCTGCTTATGGCTAAAATTCGTCGACAGTGGGACGCTCAGGAGCAACGATTTGAACAGGAGCTGCTGGTATGTTTTGAAAGATCGTGAAGTAACGTCCGTTAAATAATTCACCTTGTTATCGTCACAGTACTATTTTAGAAGATATATATCGCCCCTTCGTACTGTGATAGTGAAAAAACTGGGCTCAACAAATCTGTCTTAGATTTGTCCAGGCACGCTTGTCTGGGTACTATGCGGCCAGCATGATCCCACCAGTACTTTAGGCTGTTGTCACGAAGCTCTCTAGAACCTCTAATTTCATTGGATCTTGTTGGCACGAAGCTCTATTGTTTTAAGGTTAGGGTTCATTGTTACCATTGTTTGTATATCATTTTCTCAACCAATCCTGTGAGACGTTCCGAAGAGCTTCGTGGCGGCCCACTTTAGGTGCTAAGACGTTCTCCCAGATGTGGGTGGTTATACTCGTCGCGCTAGTGTAATGTTGCAGCATAGACTAACACAGTATTGAAACCCAAATAGTGCTAAAAAGTGACTATTCTTTTGTAGGATTTGGATAAGAAGTATGAGTTAGATTTGGACACGTCGAGTAGGAATCAAAAGAAGGAAATTGAAAAACTTGAACTAGCGCAGAATGCTGATCTGCGCACATCGTCACGCAAGATGAAACAAGATCAAGTAAGCACAAAACACTCGAGTCGAGAGTAATTTATTATTCCCAGATTATGGCGTATGATATTTTTGTTTTCGAATATGTTTTGAGTCTGGATAATGTTAGGCATTAATTACCCAGAACTTCTTGCCGAAATCTCATTAGCATCGAACGTACGGTTGTGTTGTTTTTGTTTCTTTTTTGTTACTTTTGCTGTTCAGAGAAAGGAAGAATTTTATGCGGTTAAATTACTAAACAACATACAAATGTGTTGTACTTACAAATTTTTTATTCACAAGATTATAGGCATTTTAGAATCTCAGCGTCGAGTTTATTCTTGAAATATTTGTACAAATTCGCAACTGTCAGCCTTGATATTGTTATAAAATATATTATAAAAAAGAGTATATTTGGGTTGTCACGCAACGCTTCTGACGGTCGTAGTGTGACGCCGAATTGAAAGCGTCATCAGCGGAATGACACAGTGTACTAAACTGATCGATCAAAATGTGACCATCATTCTCAACAGGAGAAAGAACTGAAGAGATTCAGGGACAGCCTGAGAGAAGAACAGAAGTCTGCTAAGAAAGAGGTTTGACAAATAGCTTCAAGGCAATGGACCATTTTGACGATGCCACGCTTTACGAATTTTTTTTCTTTTTTATCAGTTCTGCCGAATTTAGTAAATATGCGAAGTTTCACAAGAGTTAAAATATTAGACCTTAAACTACCTTATTCCGAGAAATTTTGGCGACACGTTTATTTCGTGTTTTGATGTGTGCATGTTTTGCGACACTTAAATTCATCAAACAAAAAATTCATTAAGGTAGCCTATTTTTACTGCGAAATGTTTGCCAGCGGGCAAGGCTTGTACCCTGGCATACACTTCTCGAATAGTTACTAAATTCAGCATTACAAATTGAGGGAGACCTATGTAGCTGCTTTTGTTAATGTTTTGTTGATATTGCGTGACATCGCCGTAAAGGTCTAGTGACTTGACCTGCGCAGTTGAGAAGTCTTCTAGTCCAACTGCAGCGTTTCTTGACAGTGGATTATGTCATGGTTGTGTTTTAGGTGGATCAACTGCCAAGAAATCAAAGAAAAGAAAGTTGGAGAAAGAGGAAAGAAGAAATGGAAGTCTCACAACGGCAAGCTGTGAGTACATTGAGCGCATAGCTGTAGGAGAATAAGCTATTTCTGAGTTGCGTTTTGTCTCTGTGTCAAAGCGAATCTTGGTGCGAAATTACTCATATGAAAATGTGTTCCGCCTACTGGTGCACTTCCATGTAAATCAAAGTCATTTTCATATGAAAGGTTTTGCACAAAGCCTCGTTTTGAAACAGAGACACAAGGTAACTTGAAAGTGGCTATTGACTTGACTTCATTCTTTTTGCTATCCAAATTTTATGTTATAGTTTTATTAACTGACTCTCTCGCTTGTCGAGGCCCTAATTATTATTGTCCGTTCTGTTTCGTAGGAACATGAGTTCTTAGCCATGCAGCGGGTTGAGTTTGAGAAATTTTGCAAAGAGCTGATTGAGTTGCACCGTGAACGGATGTACAGCTTAGAAATGCAGTTCCTAAAGGCCAAGCACGGTCTCAAGAGAAGTACGTTTCTCTTCAGAAGTTGTTAGGTTTAGGTTTGCCCGTCTCCTCAATTTTCCCCAACTTTGATTATTATTTTTTTATTGCTTGCTTTGGTGATTGGAGTGGTTTTCAATGAACTGTCGTTAAACCAAAACCAAAGTAATCACTTCTGCCGATCAAAAAGCACACAGTCAAGACAATTAACCAATCAAAACTTGAAGCAAATGCATGCATCTGAGGTAAAACGCGGGAAAACGTACGCGAGCGAGCTACGATTCTGATTGGGTGGCGCGAATATTTTCAGTCAATCATGGTGCTCCTATGGCTTGGGACTGGCAGAGCAACTAAAACCAAACCAATTACAGTCAAACGTCTCTACAGCGGCTACCCTGAGGACAGAAACAAGTGATAGGTGGGGGTGTAATATGACATCTGCCATTTTTCGCAGGTGCAACGTTTTTATCTTTAAAAAATGCTTACTGCAACATAGGTATACCTAAAACAATTGTTTGTTTGCAGGTCACGAGTCAGAACTGTGGGAGATAGAACAGCGGCAGCTACATGAGAGACACCAGTTAGCCAAATCACAGCTCAAAGAGACTTTCTTCTTACAAAGATCACAGATGCTGAACAGACATAAAAAGGTCAGTGTTGCCACCAACACAAGTCAATTTAGGATTGTAGAGGAAGTCGTGAATAACTTTTAAAAGTATTTATGTACTTACTCTTTATTACTGACTGCCACCAGTCGTAAGCCAAATTTAATTGCGACTATTCCTGCGCGTGTAACGCATTGGTTTTGGATTGCGCGGTCTGGTTTCGATTGCTGGCCGGGATCGTAGTGTTGTGTATTTGGGCAACTCAAGACACTTTACTCTCAGTGTTTCTCTCAACCCAGGTGTCTAAATGGGTCCTGACGAAATATCAGGGCAACGTGACAAATGCTGGGGACAACCTGCGATAGACCAGCCTTCCATTCATTGAGAACACAAACGCTCTTATTGTCTTCTTGCTACAATATTGTGACAAGTTCCAGATGAGAACAGAAACCAGTCATAACTTGGGGCCCTTTGGACGTTTTCCCGCAAACGAAACTCGTTGGAATTTCTCCGCGCTTGGGACCCTTTGGACGTTTTCCCCGCAAACGGAACCAGTTGGGAATTTTCCCGCGCTTGGCAGCCTTTGGAGGTTTTCCCGCGCTCAAAACTAGTTGGTGGTTTTCTTGCGCATGGGCCCCGTTAGAGGTTTTATGGCGTTCGGAACCAGTTAGAGGTTCTCCTACGCTTGGGGCCACTTGGAGGTTTTCCCGCGCTTGGGATCAGTTGGAAGTTTTTCCGCGCGCGGAACCAGTAGCTAGTTTTTACGCGCTTGCGACCAGTTGGAGGTTTCCCGCGCCCGGAACCAGTTGGAGGTTTTGCCGCGCTTGGGACCCATCTGACGATTTCCCGCACTTTGCGTCGGTCTCACCGCCGTTGTCTCTTCGAGTTCTGTTTGGTTCATTGTGGCATTTGTGACTGGCTAAGAGTGCCTACTTTGATAAGATAAAAGCTCCAGCAAACACTAGCACTGGAGCACTGGGTTGTCCTTGACAGCCACGTCGTGTTTTAGCTTCCTGTGTTTGCACTTTGTAACATGAGTTGTGTTATTTTCTCTCAGGAAGAAGAACAGCACACTCGTCTTACCAAGCTTAAGGAGGAAGAAATGAAAAGACGTCACGAGATCGAGAAAAAACGGCTCCCCAAGATACAAAGAGACGAAATCAAGAGTAAGACACAACAGTACCGCAAATCACTAAGGATAGAGAAGAGAGTGTCCGTGGATATTGAACGAGAATTAATGAAAGAGGTAACTTGAAAAACTTGTTTTTTGTTGTTATTGCTTTAACCTGAAGTATAAGTATAGATGGCTTGAGTTAGACTGACCAAAAAAAATCGCAGAGCTAAAGTAGCTGCCGCAGAACCGAGCCTGGAAGTGCTCAGCAAGGAAAAGACAGCTGACCATGGCTGCTGCTCACTCTCAGGTGTTTTTTCAGTTCTAATTTAACGCGAGGTGTGGGTTTGATGACCAGCTTCTACTGATTGCATATGATTTTACCAAGTATTTGGTTTGGCTTAGGACAACCTGCTCCAAAACTGATGCAGTAGTACTTATGGTGGTCTTGGCACTTTGAGCTAACGTATCGTTTAAGTTTTATAACGTAAACGAAGTCCAAGGCCTGGCCCACAATTATGCATCTACGGTTTAAAAGCACTTAGTATTTTAGGCGTTTCCATCTTCCTTCCACGCTAATCAGGCGTTTCCCACTATCAAACACGAAGCGTTTGAAAACTCTCTTCAAAACAAGCGCGAGGAACGCAGATGGTTTACTTACTGGGGAGTTGACAAGAAAAATGTATCGGGCACCGGAAAAGTTTTCAAAAAGATCAATAATTAAAAAAAAACGCGTAGTTACCCCTACATTTTATGTTATGAAATAGATGTGGCAAGCCTATTCAAGCGTGATTACTTTCTGGTTGTAAGCAAAAGGTATTGAGACTGTATTTTAGCTGAACCAGAGACGCTAAAAGCGCTGAATTGCTGATGTCAACAGTTTAGTTGAGACTCAAGGCTAATTATCTCTGGCTATCCCAGTTTTTCTTTGTAGATTCCAATAGCTTTTGCAAAGATCTACCTTGGTCCTAACCTAGCGCAAAAACCTTTGTTCCTTTGTAGACACCGTTCTTAAGAATACTGCTCATGCCATCCTCATCTGCTCATTGCCTGTTTTCGTGTGGACAACATAAACGATTCAAAAACGAAAGTGCGGACCGACCACTAACTATTAGTTCTGGATACTATCCTACCCTTTTGGAAAACAAAAGCGGATGATAGTGGAAGGGTCCATATCATCCCCGATTTTCTTTTGAAAAAAAAAATTAAAACTGAAAGAAAAAGTATTTTTTATTTGAAGCACTAAGGCGTGAAAACTATCGTGTTTTGGTGTTGCTGTGGTAATCAAGAATTCAAACAAAATGCAAAACAAACAAGAATTTAACTTTTGTTTTTCAGTTTGAACTGACGGAACGTAAAAGAGCTCGTACAGAGTTTGAGAAAATGTTATTCCGTCAGGAAATGGAGGCAGAGGAGCTTCGTATCTCGTCTGAATCGGCCCTCAAGGAGTTACAACAACTACAGGTTAGTTGCTCAAAACTATGTTTCTTTTGTTTGTTTCATGCAATAGTGGTACATTTGTGCTCGCGTGAATAACGACCACTCGTAGACTAGAAAGAAAACAAACTGCGGCGTATACAGAAAATTAGTACTGCCTCTCAATTCGGTGCACGGAGACTCTTGTGCTTGCTTTTGTGTCCGCTAGGATTGACTATTGCAATAGCCTTTCGTATGATCTTCCTGACTACCGTCTATAAATCAGCGACAAAGAATTCAGAATGCAGCCGCCAGACAGTCACGGTAGATATTGCCAACGAAGTAGATATTGCCTTATGACACCGCTCTTAGTATTTAGGTTTCACTGGCTAACAGTGAAATTTCGAACTGAGTTTAAAATTCTTTTAATTACGTTCATAAAGGTTTGACGCCTAATTACATGTCATCTTTAATTGGTATCAAGTCACCTTCATTGTATGATCTAAGGTAACTCTTGATGATCGCTCTTTCACATATGCAGCACCAAAGCTTTGAAATGCTCTTCTCCTGGACATTAGAACTTAGGACACTGTTGCTGGTTTTTAAGGCAAACTTAAGACATACTTGTTTTGTAAAGCGTTTTCATACAATCCGATCAATCTTGTAATCTTCAGAGCATTTTATCTTTTAAGTTTTATTTTGTCTTTTTATTTATTTTGGCCCGCTTTGATAACCACCACTTTTGTGATATAGATTAGCTGTTGCTGTAATTTTAGGGCTTGTAACTTTTAGTTTTTATTGTTGTTATTTTATTTTTTACAGGCAGTCACTTCCTCATGTGAAGTTTTAATTTTGTAGCTAGTTAAATAGGCCATTTTTTATACGAGAATTGTATTGTTTTCTTAATAGTTATACTGTTTCTTAGTAGAGTTGAATGAAAACACAGGTTTTTCAGTAAACGATTGATAATTTGTTGTTCTTACTGTTTTATAATTTATAATAATAATAATTGTTCAAATGTTCGTTTAACCTTTTAATCTTGTAAGTAATTATTGTGAAGTTTTAATAAAGTTTATATTATTATATTTATTGTTATTATTATTATTATTATTATTATTATTATTATTATTATTATTATTAGTATGAGTATTGTTATTTTTATTGTTATTGTTGTTATTGAAGAGTTCAACAAGGTTGTTTGTTTTGTTTTGTAGAACGAAAAGCGTCATATGTTAATGGAAAGCGAGACGACGAAGTTAAAAGAACGAGACGAGAAACATCAAACGCAGTTAGAGGCCTGGAAAGCCGAACTTGCGCCAAGAAAGAAGGTAAGGTACCCACTCGTGGCGAGTCTCGTAATTAAGCTTATTTCGTGTGTCTGAGATTTGCAAGGCAAAAGTACGTAAAATACGGTTCTGTCCTGGTGTACTGGTTCACAAGGGAATAACCATTGTTCTTTCTTAATTTAAAAGTCATTGGTTAGCTGTTTTTTATTGTTTGGTCTTTTGTATCGGTTCTTGTGAACCGGTACACGAGGACAGATCCAAAAAATACTAATCTGCAAAAGAGAAATGGGAAATCAAGGGTTTTGCTGGTGAAGAAATGCATGCGAGACAGGAAAATATCAAGGCTAAAGACGCCTTGACCATTTCTGAGTTTCTCTGAGTTTCACTGAGCCTCTGAGAGATACGTGAGGCAAATTAAACTCCTTTCATGTGCAAGGCCACTTGCCAGTAGAATGTGATATTTCCGTTATATCATCAAGTTACAATTTGCTTTTCTCTCATTAGACGCTTGAAGAGGAATTCGCTCGCGAGGAACGCGAACAGCAGTTGTTTTACGCGCGAAATTCGACCGATTACCCAGTCTCTCCGGGAACGCCGACTAAAGAATCAGAGGAAGAGCCTGGGGAGATCCAGGTAGATGGACAGAAAACTCCAGAGGACAATATATCTAGTAAATCATCGTCTGGATCCATGGAAGTTTAGTTCTCAGCTTTGTAGTTCTTGTACAGTTTCTATTCTGTATGATTGCGTATTTTACAGTCATTTTAAACCAAGTGATATCGCGACTGTTGCCGGGCTAACTCAGTCAGAACTCAGTTTACTTGGGAAGGCGGAGAAATCAAAGTAGCTAATGAATTACTGGCCCTTATACTGGATAATAGCTTTAGAGAACCAACATAGGTGTCAAAAAGTATAGAACGTAAATAAATAACGACTGGGAAAAGGCCTGTACCAATTGTTCAGCATCCGCGCGTCTTCATCCAGCGGTTTTTGTCGCAGACGTTGCTAGGCAACATGCCGTAACTTGCAGACAGAATGCCGAGATAGCGTTCTCAGGCTCTCTCTCCTTTGCCTTAGGGAGGCAGAGTGGAGAGAGCCTCAAAGTGGAGAGTTTTGATTGGCTGTTGAGAGTCGAAAACTGTGTGGGTATTTGTTCCCCAGACAGCCTTTTCCAGCGGTTATTTACATTTATTATTCAACAAATTGTAACACTATCCAAATATGGTCATGATGCTCTCGATATCTGTCATCCGTAGGAAACAGATATCCGGCGATATACGTAGCTTCGTACGTGGGAAGAAAAAGTGAAGTGAAAAAATATCGACAGAAAGGTTTAAAAATGTTACGAGCTTGGAAATCAATTTTGTTATCAATTTGTTGAATAATAAAACAATTATTCTGCTCAATCTCGCGGAATATCGTCTGATTTTAGCCGACTCGGCCTACGGCCTCGTCGGCTAGGTATCAGACGATATTCCGCGCGATTTCGCAGGATAATTGTTAAATAGTATGTAATTGAGACATCGAGCGCGGAGGTTGTAAATTTCTATATTGAATTACAAAGGTAACGCTAATAATAGTTAAAAGATAGGAAAATAAATTGTATAGATTAATGCTTAGCTGTAAATCTGGATACTTAATAACAATATCATGATAATGGGGCAGTAAGCCAATCAGAATTCACAAGAGAAACTCGCACGCGGCGAAGAACGTGGGGAAACAGATGATACCTGAGTTCTGATTTGTTAGGGCGTTCAAAAACATTGAATGAATTTCCTCTCCCCTGCGTGAACATTATTTTTCATTCGTAAGGCAATCTCATCCTTTCCAGCTACGAGTCGATAGGAAAATCTACGTAGACGTCTAAACTACCCGTCATTTAAATGATTACACACAATTGTGCCGAGACACGAAAGAACAATTTCGTAAATTTATTGATTGTATGATACACAAAGTGATTTTTCACGAAAATTTAAATTTTCGTTATTTATGATTTTGTTTCAGTGTGATTTTCTCGTAAATTCATAGAGCTTGGACTGTACCTAACTGATTCGTTTTGTCCCTAAATTTTCCTAATTTCTTTCTCTCTATTCCGTGTAAGATTTTCCTTTCACTTCTAGAGGCGTAAGTATTGCTACATAATTGAGGGGTGGTGGGTGTCGTCACTTTGCGTATGTCATTAACCGGCTGGTCATAAGCAGATCATATTAAACTGACATGTGCCGGTATGTCAAATGTCAAAAATGTCAAATGTTTGTCAAATGTCTTGCATTCATCATGTCGGTGTTTCTCTACCATGGTGAACTTACTGCCAGGTTTTCTTCAATTTGAAGATAATTGAATTTCTCGCATACTTTGTTTTCTGTTTAGCTTAAGAAAACAGGCCTGCTCTCTATAAGTGCCCGAAAGATAGAGGTCTGTTTTCTTAATGTGCTTACTATAAATTGTGTCCACGATTTGACGCAAGTATTTACTATTTAGGGATCTCAATTCTCGTCTAGTCATTATTTTGTCCAGTGTTAGCAACAGTTGTTGAGACGAATACTGGAAGCAGCAGAGCAGTGCTCTCGTAGATCATCTCCAAAAACCGGGTTCAGTGGGAGGTCAATAAAAAACATAGATTTTTTAACTGAATCAAATAAACAGATTAATACTTGCCTGTGTCCTCTGTTTTATTTCTTTAGATTTGTATATGTATTTGAGATCTTTCACTCTGTTTATGTTCTTTTAAATATTGGTATTATACGACCGAAACCTTCATTATGATTGGCCGAGAACAGGCCTCGGACGTTGAAGTTGTCGCGAGACGACGTAAACGTCCCCCGAGCATAGAACCAAATCTTTTTGTTATAAAAAGAATATTAAATTTTGGTAGGCCGTGTACTTAAATGCGTCTTGTTTTTATACCAGACGCCTTCCGTGTGACAGATCTCAACATAATGTTCAAGGTCCTAAAGCTAGCATGGATCCCTAGAATCTTAGCCTCTGACAAAAGGAATTGGTGCACCATACCGAACCACCTTCTCAAGAAAATGGGAGGACTGAACTTTCTTTTAAGATGCAACTCTACGCTGGAACCAAAATCTATCAATAAATAGCGATACTTGTAATTGGGGCAAGATTTTCAAGTCTTTGAAAAACATCTGCAAGGCCCGGGGGGAGGGGGGGCGGGTACTCCCTTATAAAGGCTTAATGGGGACGTGCGGCCAGCCAGGGTATGTTTTTCGGGATTTTGTCTTAAACAATGTATCGAATTTGTCATTTTTTGTCTTAATCAGGGTATCGATTTATAAATTTTTGTCTTAAATGGGATATCTTTTCTTGGACCGTGATAAGCAACAAAATTTTTACAAGCTCTTGTAAATTAATATTGACTTCCGTTGACTTTGGCATTGATACCAGGCATATTAAATTTCCATTGATTACACAACAAGAAAGCCACACAATTTGTCACCACAACTTTTAATCTATGTCTTAAACAGGGTATCAAAAATCGGAATTCTGTCTTAAACAGGGTAAGAAAATCGGCGATATTTGTCTTAAACAGGGTCAGGGTATGAGGGGCCGGGCCGCACCTCCCTACCAAGGGATATATCGAGCAATCCCCCCGGGCTGCATGGACAATAAGCTCAAAGAGTTTCAATTTAAACTAATCCATATAATTATAGTAACAAACAAAGAACTGTTCAGATTTGGAATCAAGCCTGACGACAAATGTCTGTATTGTGGAGATAAAGACTCCATCGAGCACACATTCATTGAATGCCCGTTCACTAAGACCTTTGTGCAAAAGGTCATTCAATGGTCCAACCAAACAAACCTATGTCAGATCCTCCCCACCACCGAGGAAGTCTTGTTTGGCATCTTTTCTAGTACATGTGATGCACGAATAAAAAGAAATTTTACTACACCACCTTAACTATGCGCCATTACATATATGCAAACAAAACAAATAGCAAAACCACCTCCATTCACGAGTTTATTGACAAATAGGCCTTTTGCAATTGCAACAAACGATCACATGGTACAAAATCCGCCATGCTGGAGGGCAAGCTCATTATTATTCCAGCACTGGGACTTTAAAACAAAGAGACCTCACCCAGTCAAGCGTGACTGGCCTTTGTTTTAAAACAAAGGCCAGTCACGCTTGACTGGGTGAGGTCTCTTTGTTTTAAAAATAACCTTGAAAATATCTATTAACAAGAACCACTCCAGGGAAATGACTCTCCCCATCTCGCAAATATTTATTAAGTATCGTCCAGCGGTTCAACCTGATAAGTATTCCAGCGAAAACATGTGGTTAGTAGGTGATGCATATATAGATAGCTGATAACCATAATGTACCGTCAGGACAGTAGTTTGCTCTGTGTAAATATGGTAAGTCTTTTAACAGTCATAGATCTAAAGGTCATATATTAACTTGATCATAAATAGATTACAGTAAACAATGTAATGGTGTTCGGAAAGGAAATAACTAGATTATACTGCTGTATTAGGAAATAGCATTTTTTTCTTCCGAATTAAAAAATATAACCTGTGACTCGCTTAACTAGTAGTTAAAAATAGGTCCTTCTCTGCTGTAACATAAGTCAATGGATAAAAACATGTTTGTAAATATATTGTAAGTAGAGACTGTAAGAAAGAACTGTAACATATCCAGTAAGGAGGCAATGTAATGATGGAAAGTTATGTTTCTAAATAAAATTTTAAAAAAATACCAGACGCCTTTAATGTCTTAGACGAAGGCATCTTAGACGTTAAAGGCGTCTTGACAGCTTAAGCGTCTCTAGCGTCAAAACGGTCGATTTTAATTTGCACTGTAGTGCAAGTTTATTAGCGATAGTAATATAATATAATAATAATAATATAATAAAAGAGTAATTATATGAAAGCTTCAGCAATTTAAGATTTACACTTTACTCGTGATATTTGAACATTCTTTCAAATTACTTTCGCCAAAAGGCTAATGAAATTTTACAGAAAATCAGTCAAATATCACTCGTGCTAAATTTGAAAACTATTTTAAAGACCTTATTAGTTCCTAGCCTGAAGGACTAAATTCCTCGCTTTGATAAATAATGTTCACGCAGGGGAGAGGAAATTCATTCAATGTTTTTGAACGCCCTAACAAATCAGAACTCAGGTATCATCTGTTTCCCCACGTTCTTCGCCGCGTGCGAGTTTCTCTTGTGAATTCTGATTGGCTTACTGCCCCATTATCATGATATTGTTATTAAGTATCCAGATTTACAGCTAAGCATTAATCTATACAATTTATTTTCCTATCTTTTAACTATTATTAGCATTACCTTTGTAATTCAATATAGAAATTTACAACCTCCGCGCTCGATGTCTCAATTACATACTATTTAACAATTATCCTGCGAAATCGCGCGGAATATCGTCTGATACCTAGCCGACGAGGCCGTAGGCCGAGTCGGCTAAAATCAGACGATATTCCGCGAGATTGAGCAGAATAATTGTTTTATTATTCAACAAATTGATAACAAAATTGATTTCCAAGCTCGTAACATTTTTAAACCTTTCTGTCGATATTTTTTCACTTCACTTTTTCTTCCCACGTACGAAGCTACGTATATCGCCGGATATCTGTTTCCTACGGATGACAGATATCGAGAGCATCATGACCATATTTGGATAGTGTTACAATTTGTTGAATAATAAATGTAAATAACCGCTGGAAAAGGCTGTCTGGGGAACAAATACCCACACAGTTTTCGACTCTCAACAGCCAATCAAAACTCTCCACTCTGAGGCTCTCTCCACTCTGCCTCCCTAAGGCAAAGGAGAGAGAGCCTGAGAACGCTATCTCGGCATTCTGTCTGCAAGTTACGGCATGTTGCCTAGCAACGTCTGCGACAAAAACCGCTGGATGAAGACGCGCGGATGCTGAACAATTGGTACAGGCCTTTTCCCAGTCGTTATTTATTTACGTTCTATACTTTTTGACACCTATGTTGGTTCTCTAAAGCTATTATCCAGTACAAGGGCCAGTAATTCATTAGCTACTTTGATTTTCCGCCTTCCCAAGTAAACTGAGTTCTGACTGAGTTAGCCCGGCAACAGTCGCGATATCACTTGGTTTAAAATGACTGTAAAATACGCAATCATACAGAATAGAAACTGTACAAGAACTACAAAGCTGAGAACTAAACTTCCATGGATCCAGACGATGATTTACTAGATATATTGTCCTCTGGAGTTTTCTGTCCATCTACCTGGATCTCCCCAGGCTCTTCCTCTGATTCTTTAGTCGGCGTTCCCGGAGAGACTGGGTAATCGGTCGAATTTCGCGCGTAAAACAACTGCTGTTCGCGTTCCTCGCGAGCGAATTCCTCTTCAAGCGTCTAATGAGAGAAAAGCAAATTGTAACTTGATGATATAACGGAAATATCACATTCTACTGGCAAGTGGCCTTGCACATGAAAGGAGTTTAATTTGCCTCACGTATCTCTCAGAGGCTCAGTGAAACTCAGAGAAACTCAGAAATGGTCAAGGCGTCTTTAGCCTTGATATTTTCCTGTCTCGCATGCACTTCTTCACCAGCAAAACCCTTGATTTCCCATTTCTCTTTTGCAGATTAGTATTTTTTGGATCTGTCCTCGTGTACCGGTTCACAAGAACCGATACAAAAGACCCAAACAATAAAAAACAGCTAACCAATGACTTTTAAATTAAGAAAGAACAATGGTTATTCCCTTGTGAACCAGTACACCAGGACAGAACCGTATTTTACGTACTTTTGCCTTGCAAATCTCAGACACACGAAATAAGCTTAATTACGAGACTCGCCACGAGTGGGTACCTTACCTTCTTTCTTGGCGCAAGTTCGGCTTTCCAGGCCTCTAACTGCGTTTGATGTTTCTCGTCTCGTTCTTTTAACTTCGTCGTCTCGCTTTCCATTAACATATGACGCTTTTCGTTCTACAAAACAAAACAAACAACCTTGTTGAACTCTTCAATAACAACAATAACAATAAAAATAACAATACTCATACTAATAATAATAATAATAATAATAATAATAATAATAATAATAATAATAACAATAAATATAATAATATAAACTTTATTAAAACTTCACAATAATTACTTACAAGATTAAAAGGTTAAACGAACATTTGAACAATTATTATTATTATAAATTATAAAACAGTAAGAACAACAAATTATCAATCGTTTACTGAAAAACCTGTGTTTTCATTCAACTCTACTAAGAAACAGTATAACTATTAAGAAAACAATACAATTCTCGTATAAAAAAATGGCCTATTTAACTAGCTACAAAATAAAACTTCACATGAGGAAGTGACTGCCTGTAAAAAATAAAATAACAACAACAATAAAAAACAATAAAAAGTTACAAGCCCTAAAATTACAGCAACAGCTAATCTATATCACAAAAGTGGTGGTTATCAAAGCGGGCCAAAATAAATAAAAAGACAAAATAAAACTTAAAAGATAAAATGCTCTGAAGATTACAAGATTGATCGGATTGTATGAAAACGCTTTACAAAACAAGTATGTCTTAAGTTTGCCTTAAAAACCAGCAACAGTGTCCTAAGTTCTAATGTCCAGGAGAAGAGCATTTCAAAGCTTTGGTGCTGCATATGTGAAAGAGCGATCATCAAGAGTTACCTTAGATCATACAATGAAGGTGACTTGATACCAATTAAAGATGACATGTAATTAGGCGTCAAACCTTTATGAACGTAATTAAAAAGAATTTTAAACTCAGTTCGAAATTTCACTGTTAGCCAGTGAAACCTAAATACTAAGAGCGGTGTCATAAGGCAATATCTACTTCGTTGGCAATATCTACCGTGACTGTCTGGCGGCTGCATTCTGAATTCTTTGTCGCTGATTTATAGACGGTAGTCAGGAAGATCATACGAAAGGCTATTGCAATAGTCAATCCTAGCGGACACAAAAGCAAGCACAAGAGTCTCCGTGCACCGAATTGAGAGGCAGTACTAATTTTCTGTATACGCCGCAGTTTGTTTTCTTTCTAGTCTACGAGTGGTCGTTATTCACGCGAGCACAAATGTACCACTATTGCATGAAACAAACAAAAGAAACATAGTTTTGAGCAACTAACCTGTAGTTGTTGTAACTCCTTGAGGGCCGATTCAGACGAGATACGAAGCTCCTCTGCCTCCATTTCCTGACGGAATAACATTTTCTCAAACTCTGTACGAGCTCTTTTACGTTCCGTCAGTTCAAACTGAAAAACAAAAGTTAAATTCTTGTTTGTTTTGCATTTTGTTTGAATTCTTGATTACCACAGCAACACCAAAACACGATAGTTTTCACGCCTTAGTGCTTCAAATAAAAAATACTTTTTCTTTCAGTTTTAATTTTTTTTTTCAAAAGAAAATCGGGGATGATATGGACCCTTCCACTATCATCCGCTTTTGTTTTCCAAAAGGGTAGGATAGTATCCAGAACTAATAGTTAGTGGTCGGTCCGCACTTTCGTTTTTGAATCGTTTATGTTGTCCACACGAAAACAGGCAATGAGCAGATGAGGATGGCATGAGCAGTATTCTTAAGAACGGTGTCTACAAAGGAACAAAGGTTTTTGCGCTAGGTTAGGACCAAGGTAGATCTTTGCAAAAGCTATTGGAATCTACAAAGAAAAACTGGGATAGCCAGAGATAATTAGCCTTGAGTCTCAACTAAACTGTTGACATCAGCAATTCAGCGCTTTTAGCGTCTCTGGTTCAGCTAAAATACAGTCTCAATACCTTTTGCTTACAACCAGAAAGTAATCACGCTTGAATAGGCTTGCCACATCTATTTCATAACATAAAATGTAGGGGTAACTACGCGTTTTTTTTTTAATTATTGATCTTTTTGAAAACTTTTCCGGTGCCCGATACATTTTTCTTGTCAACTCCCCAGTAAGTAAACCATCTGCGTTCCTCGCGCTTGTTTTGAAGAGAGTTTTCAAACGCTTCGTGTTTGATAGTGGGAAACGCCTGATTAGCGTGGAAGGAAGATGGAAACGCCTAAAATACTAAGTGCTTTTAAACCGTAGATGCATAATTGTGGGCCAGGCCTTGGACTTCGTTTACGTTATAAAACTTAAACGATACGTTAGCCCAAAGTGCCAAGACTACCATAAGTACTACTGCATCAGTTTTGGAGCAGGTTGTCCTAAGCCAAACAAAATACTTGGTAAAATCATA
>JAHPZR010031657.1:0-16951 GCA_019787425.1 Platygyra sinensis | reverse complement strand
GCTACTCATCCAGCTGTCTCGTGGTCTTAATTTGTGACTTTAGTCACGACAGATTTTAAACGCGAAGGATCTCCCATTTTTTGCATCTGCACCGTACCACCAGTTTACCCTTAAGGCCGGTATACATTTGTGTAAAGCTCCCGGTGTGACCATAGAAAGTTTGAATTTGCGTGGCGGAAATACTAACCTCAGTTTGTAACCTCACCGGCGTGGAGAGGGGATTTAATATTTAGAGTTAGAGATGATTCAGTATCCAGTACGGTTAGCTAAGTATCTTAAATTTAGCTTAGGGAGGTTAGACAGACAATTTTGTGTTAAGGTTAAGGTTAGTTTCGGGTGAGAGTAAGCAATCCAGTATCGTATGATACGTGTACCTTGTGCAGTAAGATATGTGTACCTTTTGAAAGCTTGTCGATTTTCTTGAAGCGTGACATCATCGTCAGCTCCCGTTGAAAAATAATCGAAGGCAGTCTTGTCCAAGCATGTTGCAGCATATCTCTCTAGATCATCCAATATTACGGCGTCTGTAAGGTTCGCCATTTATCTAAATAATAAGCTAACAAACTACAAAAGCCCTAAACTCCACACTGCTCTCAATGTTTTTTAGTCCCAGGTCAAAATCGGTAGTAACGCAAGCTGACCTAACATTACGTAACGTAGTGACAAACATGCGTGGTAGCTACAATTAGCTTTACGGGATATCGCGCGCGGGTGACGCGCGGACACGGGGTGCTCTTCAAAGCGAGGTATCTAATTCCACGTTTTACTGCGCTGCGAAACAGTAAAAAGAAAGTTGATGGAATTTATACGAAACCAATAATATTTTGTCTAGCGTGGGTATGTATAATTTACAAATTATCAGCAGGATCTATAAAATTCAAATCAAATTATGAATCCCGTGAAAGTCATATGGCTGTATCATTGTTTACCTCCAAAGTTCAGGGTGGAAATATGCTGACTACTTTGTCCAAACGTTAGGCTGGGGGCATGTACGAAAATAAAACTACAGTAACACAACGTACATTGCGATAACCATGCAGCCTCTTCTGCGATCAACCCCTGTGGGCGGGGTAGGTAGAATAGCTTCTTCTAAAAACATGGCAAAAACCATACCGTATTTGTTACCAAAATGGCCAGAATAGATAAAAGAAAACGATCAAAGCAAGTGACAAACTCGAACGCCAACCCACGGTCTGACCACTATCTTAGTACCCTACAGTTCACTATCTTACGTACCCACAATTCTGTTTCGTATGAACCAAAATTAATTTAAATCGGTAAATAATTTTATGGAGTCTTAAACATTAATGTAAATACTTTTTAGGATCTTGATTTTTTATTGTTGCAATCTTATTTTATTGTTGTACTTATTTTAATTTAAGTAATTGTCCTTGAAAAGCGTCTTAGGGGAAAGTCAATAAAGTATGCGTGTTAAACCATACCCGGGTACTCCACGGGGGAGAAATCAGTCGTGCTGTCATTTTGTTACAAAAACGGCAATGAAATGATTTCATACAAGAGGAAGGAATCGAAGAGAAAAGAAGTCCATGAACAACATTCTCGTCCCCAGAGGCCGCGCTCCTAGATTGAGACCAAAACCAATCAGATTTGTCAGGCTCGACTCTGAGCATACGCAGAGTGACTAGAAGTCCGTGAATCGGGGATTTCCGGTGTTGGACCTAGCCAGGAAGCCATAGGTCGCGATTCTTAGTGCTGACCAACAGGAGCGCAGCCTCTGGAGACGAGAATGAGTCCATGAAATGCGTCAACTGCTTCTTGACGCATGGGTTGACGCTGAACCGGATGGACAAGAAAGACAATTGCAATTGGGCCCAGGAAGGAACAAGAAGAGACGCAGTCACGCGACCTGCTTGACTCGTTTCCTTGGCAACCAAATAAATGCTGACATTTGGCAATTTCGTAATTCAAGCCTTTTCGGAAAATGAGGGGAGTCTGTTGGTCATGAACTTCAAACAATTTTGCACGCACATCCTGAATAAAAGAAATTTCATAAATTTAAAACGTGCACTATTCTTCTTAGACCTCATCATTGAACTGTACTGTGTATTTCTGATTAAATGTACGCTAGATTATGTTTTTACTGGCTCTGAAGTCTAATCTAAATTTTTTTCGTGGGGTGAGTCAAATTCAACTGAAAGTTAATTCCAATCCGACTACAAATAAAAGGATTACATTTTACATAGTTTAAAGCGATGTTGTGTTCAAAGATATATTGTTCCACACTTTGATATTTATTTAGATTTTACATGTTTCTCCTTCCTTCATATAAACGTTAATTTTCATTGAGCGGTATTTTGCTGCATCACTGGTATAATAATTATTAGACCATTTTCCAGCTTAGTCACGAAACCAAGAATTCCTTGAAGAATGCGGACATCTTAACCTCAGAAAATGACACGTCACGTTGATGATTTCAGTATGAACAGTTCCATTGTGAAGCGTAAAAAAATCTACCACAACTTCACGTAAATGCGTGACAGAGAGAGACTGTGACCAGGGACTGGGAGCGACATCAGGATGTGACGTCATTTTGTGGAATGGCCGGGAGGAGGAAAGAGTTTACGAGGGAAATTAATGTGAAGATCAGCGTCTGTTTGTGAACGAAAACTAGCTGAATATTTATGCGTGGTTTAAATCAGTATAGACTGCTTAAAGAAAGGTTATTTAAGTGCGTAGTTGCGAGGGTTTGTCAAGTTCAATGCAAGTCGTGTAATTGTACAAGTTCGTGATAGCTGCATATGCTTAGGAACTGTTAGGATCCAAGATGTCTTCGTTCTTCAAACAACTATTCCCCTTCATGAAAGTCAAGAAAAAGAAGGAGTTTTCCTACATTATTCGTGGAGTTGACCCTAACACTATCTGGAGTCTTGTTGGCGAATTAGGAGATGGTAGTTTTGGGAAGGTTTATAAGGTAAGATTAAAATGCATATTAACTATTAATCTTGACGCTTGATGAACCAGAGATGCCGGTTATAAGTAAGCTTGAAGCTTAATATCCTGTTTGAGTTTGCTTAATGCAGCTTGTGGTCCAGCTTGAAGCTTTCAGAATGCAATATTACGGTACAATACATTGAAGAGTTTTAAAAATATTTCCGTCGTTAATTCAGATAGCGATGCAGTGTGGGGAAGCATTTGTCGAAAAACGTTTAGATTTTCCCAATTAAAGTTATATAGTTTATACTCCAGTTTTTGTAGAGAATATTTACAGTCATTGTCAATACCTGCTGGCTTAGTATCTTGATAGCGATAGAAATTTGTTACGGTTAAATCATACATTTTGTGTCTTTGATCAAGTTTTATGCAAAGTTGTTCAAACATACACGATGTTACAATAGTGTTTTGAGTTGCTGGACATTGGTCAAGTTTAAGTAATACAGATCAGTTATTGGGTCTACAGACTTCGTTTAAATCAAGATTCAAAGCCACTATTCCTATTCAATATATTTCGTATAGAATAGTTTCCATAATTTGTTGAATTCAGATGATCACTTTCGATTTGAAATAGATGTTGTTGGTTATTTACACAAACTAACAACACAAATAAAAGTAATTACTTCTTTCAGCTGTGAGTTCAATGAAGTGTGACATCACAAAGATCGACCTCTGACGGCAGTATTTAAAATTCATGCATAAAATGATATTTGTGGGTTTATTTGAAGAGCTGCTCGAGTAGAATACTTGACTGAGAAACAGAGAAAATAACAACAAACATAAATCATTGTGCAGAGCACATTTGTTGGTGTTTATTTCCTCCAGAGGGAAAGAGTATGTTTCTGTTGAAATTTGGATTTGCACTGCTTATGCAAAGTGCAGTTTCCTGCACTTACAGGTAACTTGTTTCCTTGTGCTGGAAGAATGAAATCAGGACAGCAAACATCCATGACCACCTAAATTTTTGTGTGATTTTCGTTGTACTAAGCAAAGGATGATTGTCTTACAGAATTAGAATTTAATAGGAAAAATAAGTATATTTTTGTTTCCAAAGATAAGGATGTCATAATAAGAAACACATGCCACGCAATTGATAATCAAATCTTAAATTGTGCCTGGAGCAATTATTATTTGTTAGAAAGTGGAAATATGTAAATTGCTAGATTTACTGCCAATTTTTTTGGATTTTTTGTGTAAGAAGTGTATTTCCCTAGCGCCTGGTAAAAATGGATAATATATAGCCAGGGTTTCTTCCTTACTAGAACTCATTTTCACATGTTAATTACTTATTTTCTGCTGGGGTGTTTTGTGTAGGTTTGGAGTGTTTTGACTGGTTACCCTGCCCTGCTCAATCAGTGAGTTTTTGAACACTATGATTTTCCCTTGGCACCTTAGCACCATAGCACCATAACTGTAGGAACAGAACCACATGCATGTATAGAAATAGAAAACCATGCAATTCTTTTTTCATGGTCAATATTGGTAGCGGCATGGATCATGGATGTGTACACCCTATTGCGATAATGTCGTTGGGCAACATAGGGGTCATTCTCAGCTAATAGGTCAACCAACATATGCAGACCTGTTTTACAGTCATCTAGAAATGAGAACAACTTGTTGATGTGTAGCACTTTTAATTGAATTACTTCAGTTTAAATAAAAAAAAGTGCTAAGTGGTATTTTTGAGACGTTTCATCAGTTGCAAATGAAGTCCTGGGTCGGGTTGTTCCAAAGCCGATTAATGTCAACCCACGATTAAACATTAATTGAAGCATTATTTTTTCTTGTTTAAATTGTTTTCACCTCTAATGTTTGGTGCTTAGATTGAGATTACTACAGCTCAAAACTGAAGGGCAAACAATTATAAACAGAATACCTCACCAAAAAGTTACACAACTGAAATCAATATCCTTGCTAAACCTAGGTTAACTTGATCAAGCTTTGAACAACCTGGTCCTGGTTTTATACATCTTCGATTTTGGACATCCATGCTAAGGTCAATTGACACCTGTCAAAACAAAGTATCTGCTTACCAGTATCCCGTGATTATATTTCAAGGTTCACAAGTTTTTGACTGGATCACTGGTTCAAGCCAGGTTAACTTATTGTAATCAAGATCTCCAGATTTAGGCTTGGCTAAGTCTTTATAATATGACTTTCTCAAAATAATGCATGGTTTAAAAATTGAATGTAGTGCTTCATTACCCTGATATGGTAGGTATGCTGGCCTGACAGTTTGTGATTTACTCAGACTTTACTCAGACTCTCAGTCCCTCTCTCCACCTAGTTGTGTAAAGTGGTAATGGCTGATTGGTAAGGAAAGAGGTTGAGTAGCCTTGTAATGGAAAAGCAACCAATCCAAGGAGAAGCAGAAATAGGGAGTCAACCAAAGTTTTTGACAGATCATTGTAAGAGGGGGCAAGAGGCTGGTACTGATCCCCATAAATGTTAGAAAATTCTACATCGGTAATGGTCAGATTGGGGGAAGGGGAGGTAAATAATATATTTGCAGTGCAGGCATTAATCTGAGCTGTTTTGCATGGATTATTTTTAGGCAGAACGCAAGACAGATGGTGTTCTGGCAGCTGCTAAAATCATCGATGTTAAAGAGGAAACTGAGCTGGATGATTTTATGGTAGAAATAGACATTTTGAGTGAGTGCAAACACAAACATGTTGTGGGAATGTATGAAGCTTATTACCATGAAAATAAATTATGGGTAAGTGTTGAAGATACTGTGATTTACAGTAGGCTTGACCTCAATATATTGTATTGCATGCTTTTTACATAGCACCACATCTTATAGGTTGCTATCAAAATGTCTGCTGATGTGAAGTATATGAAATAATTCATATTTGAACTGCGGTTGTAGATGCAAGTGAAGAATGATCATCGCAGTTAATTTTCCAATTTAAGCAATTGGAAAGAAGAAGCCTGAAAAAAAAAATCAGGGCTTCAACGAGATTCAAACCCGTGACCTCTGCGATACCGGTGCGATGCTCTACCAACTGAGCTATGAAGCCACACATTGGGAGCGAGGTCAATTTATTGAGTTCATATCACCCGTGAGGAATGAAATGATGTGAAGTATATGAAATAATTCATATTTGAACTGCGGTTGTAGATGCAAGTGAAGAATGATCATCGCAGTTAATTTTCCAATTTAAGCAATTGAAAAGAAGAAGCCTGAAAAAAAATCAGGGCTTCAACGGGAAAATTAACTGCGATGATCATTCTTGACTTGCATCTACAACCGCAGTTCAAATATGAATTATTTCATATGCATCACATCATTTCATTTCTTGCAGGTGATATGAACTCAATAAATTGACCTCGCTCCCAATGTGTGGCTTCATAGCTCAGTTGGTAGAGCATCACACCGGTATCGCGGAGGTCACGGGTTCGAATCCCGTTGACAAGATTTGTGATGTAATGGAATTGACAACAATGATTAAACTTTCCTTTCAGATGATGTTGGAATTTTGTTCTGGTGGAGCTTTAGATGACTTAATATTAGGTAAGCTTGCTTTCGTTCTACTTTGGACTGTGGTAAGCTGAGCCAATACTTTCAGTCATGATGATGATGATGATGATGATGATGAGTGCACGTCACTAACAGATCAGACCCACGAATAGCATCACACTGTCTAGTTTATGATGGGTTTAGCAGTACATGTTACATACAGAACTGATTTCTTTTATTTTGTGATTATATAGAACTTGAACGAGGTCTTACTGAAGAGCAGATCAAGATAGTTTGTAAACAAATGTTTGAGGTACTTTGGTTTGTGTTTTGCTACACTACAGTATATCTGTTGTTACTTTGTTGAATTACAGTATTTAAGGGACACTATCACGATGTAGCGCACACATTTGTCATTCAGTAGAAAACAACAGATCTGTCAATTTGTTGCATCATGCTGACAAGTTTTCCATGGGATAAGTGCTGTTTATATCTTATCCGCCACTCATGTTCTCGCAAGAAAGTGGTTTGAAATAAAGTAATACATGTCATTAATAATAAAATGTAATCTCAACAAGATGAGCACATTGAAGAGGTTAGGAACTGATTTTGCTGGTCGCATTTCTACAGAAAGACCATGTCGTTGCAAGTCAACGTAAGTCAACTAGTCAAGGAAAGTGACTCATTTTTCTTGGTAAATGGGAAATAAAAACTGTAGTGACCAATATTGTGGGAGAACATGCCAAAAGCTGCGTGAGTAATGCAAGAAGAAAGCCTGATTGGTCAAAAACATAGGTTTTTGACCAATCAGAGCGTGCGCAGGGTCCTATCTATATTTTAAAGTAATATAAAACAGTTATAAGCTTAGTACGACTTTATGCTGACAGCCTTAATAAAGAATATCAAACCAACAGAGTGGACTATGTTATCAACTCAAACGAAGGGTTGGGTGGGAACTGGGGCTCTGGAATATATGTCAGCAATGGCGGACAGCAAAAAAGCAACTGACAAAACAACACTAAGCATGTGACTCGAAAAACAACCGCTTGGGCCCAGGCCCCAGAGGTGTGAAAGAAAACATTTTCCGCTTATTTCATTTCTCAGCCAGTGGAAAATGCAACTTAATTTTATTGAATTATTTTTTCAAAGACTACGTTTTCCACTGATATTGCTGGAATCAGACACTTAATAAATTGAATATTTTTTTCTTGATTTTAGTGCCTCCATTTTCTTCATACTCACAAGGTGATCCACAGAGATTTAAAAGCTGGAAACTTGCTTCTTACAAATGATGGGAACATTAAACTTGGTAGAGTATCAATTTAAAATAATCATATAAATGCAGCTGAGTATCCCTAATGTTTGAGAAGGAATAAAGATACATGTTGCCTCTCTTTTCAAATAATGACAGTTTTCATTTGCTCAACAGAGATTTCAAAGAATTTGCGAAATGGCACACTTGCAACTTGAACTTCATTTGTGTATTTTAAATCTCCAGTTGGTTAAAAGATGATCATGGTAACAAGGCATTTGTTTTTGATACAATACAATTTATTTTCAGCTGACTTTGGTGTTTCTGCTAAGAACAAGAAAACAATACAAAGAAGAACAACTTTCATTGGAACACCTTACTGGTGAGTTTTATCAGGAGCTAATAATGAGCTGCTGCTTATTTATATTTGCTGAAATCATTGTAATATTACATTTTCATTCTTAGTGAATCTTAAGAGTAACATTTCTCTATAGATTCTCTGCTTTGTTTCAAAAACTCAGGCTCTTGATTTTCAAAATAAATTTGTTGTTCTTTAGGATGGCTCCAGAGGTTATTGTTACAGAGACCTGTAAGGATGATCCATATGATTACAAGGTAATGTTCAAATTAATAGATTAGATGCTTTAAGGACGTTCGCGCCCAAAAACTTCCCACGTACAGATTGTTTTAAAACTTTGACTGCAGGTAGAAAATGATAAGATTAGATGAAAAACGTAAAAAAAATCGGGGGTCACCGAACTCGTTTTGAAGATAAGGCGCATCACAGATCATAGCATTTCTAGGATTTCCAGCCACTGAGGCGATTCTGGCAGGGTTCATTACTATCGGCATATATTTAAGTTGAAGAATCATATCTAAGTTATGTGTGTTTAACACAGCATATATAGGCCTATTTGATAGATCTTTGCTACATATTCCATTAAATCAGCTAGAATTAGCCTTAAAAAAATACAACTTCTAAGTTACGCACACCTGTATCCATGTACCAATTCGACCCTATTTGAATAGTATATGAGAAATAATTAAAACTTCCCACGTACAGATTTTTTTAGTTTTTCAGTATAATGGAAAGAATCAGAAAAGGAAGTGATCTGCCGAAAAAAAAGTGGGGGTCACCGAGCATCCAACAAAAATATTCGTACACAAAGTTAACGCAAAGGTCATCAGCTCTATATTTTGTTGAGTTTTCGAATCGGTGCGCGCGCTTGAAAATGACGTGGCACGCGCGTGACCAATGAATGGCGTGCGCGCTAGAGATGCGCAGTAGCAATGGGCGCGAACGTCCTTAAAAGACAACTTTCTGACAGTGTTGTGTTTTTACTACCCTAAGCTGGGAAAACTTGCCGGGTCTTTTCTGGCAGTAGGTGCAAAAAATCAATGAAGTTGGTCATGACAGGACTAGCTATAGACTGTTCACAGTCCCCTATTTTCCGTGCGATCCCAGATGTGGATAAAAAATGCCCGTGGGTAGGGGTGGTGGAAGGCACGGCGGTCGGAAAAAATAGGGAGACTGTAACAGCTTCCCTCTGTCTCGTGTTCAAGGGGCGAGGCCGACATCTTGGCACCTCCGCTGATCAAATCAATTAACAATCTGTCAAATCAAGGAAATATGATATCGATTATGTGTTGCTGTACAGTTGTGAATTTTCGAGAAATTTTAATTAAGGGTCTTCAAGTTAGCATTGCTCACGAAATCGATTCATTGCAGTTACTAAGTTAAGACAAATTAATGCGGGAGAAAAAAACTCTTCTCTGACTGCAGAAAAAAGAGACAAAGCCCGTAAGTTCAGATGCGTGCCGTGTTTGTGGCGTTAATTTCAAAATTACGGCGGAAAGAACAAGTACATTTCGACCGGAAATCTATTTAAGATCTCTGAATGGGCTGGAGTTCACAAAATTCGCCTAGCAATTCTTTTGAAAATATATCGCGGTGTTGAAATGGATCCTCAAGATGGAAAATCTTCCCGTGAATGAGAAAAAGGCCTCTTTTTTGCTCGCGCTTTAACACCAATCCTCCCCTGAAGACTAGAAACAGACAGACGATCAAAATCAAAACAGTCTCCAGAAAACATTCTTCTGAAATCGATGTTATTTTGGCCTGAGCCGCCGCCACTTCCTGTCACTCAAGTTGTCATCGCTATGCCGCGCTCTGATGAACTCTATTGTCCCTTGACCAATCAGGCGTTGCCGTTGCTGGAGCAACTAACTCCGTGAACGCGAGACAGAGTGAAGCTGTTACAGTCTCCCTATTTTTTCCGCCACCTCACCCCACGCTATTAGCCCCACCACCCTTACCCAAGGGCATTTTGTACTCTCCCCAGTTTCGCTCGCATCAAGAGACCACGATGGCGGCCCATCAAACTGAACGATCAACATCTACGATCTCACGGAAAAATAGGGGACTGTGAACAGTCTAGACTAGCTACTGTGGGGCACATTATTGCACAGACCAAGTGCACCAAATGAATCTGTATGGTTATGATTTTTGTGTAAGATCACTGGGATGAAGAATTAAAAGTCTTCAGTATTTGCAATATGAGGTATGAGATATGGACAGTTAAATTCAACAGCAATTCTACAGAAATGGGCTTAGTGATTCCACCTCAGTAATTTAAATGGTGAACTGTCGACTCACCCATCGAATCAGCTGTGATGATTTAATTGCAGGACTTTTTTTAAATGTTAAGTTGTAGAGTTTGAATCACAAGAAGCATTGCTATGTTTGTCCTCTGCGGGCTGTTATAAAATTTACGTGTAATTCTTCCAAGAATCAAATTCAGTGAAACAAACATATGAAATGATGAAGTGTGCCACAAGCTTTTGTCTTTTATAATCATTATAACTATTGCTAAAGTTTCAGTTCCTGTTTTTTGTCAGGCTGATATCTGGTCTGCTGGGATTACACTCATAGAGCTGGCAGAGATGCAGCCCCCTTACCACGACATGCACCCCATGAGAGTGTTGTTCAAAATACCTAAAGCTGACCCTCCTATGCTGCAGTTTAGAAATAGATGGTAAGTTTGTTGGTGGAGTGAGAGGAAACTAATTTTCCCTGCTAACTGCCCTGGTGTAGGTCATTGGACATTCTGAAAGGGAGTTTTTGTGGAAGGTACATAAGTGAGCTGAGATTTTCAGAGAAGTGGAACTGTTCTAACTGAATATTGGGACTTCTCAGGGTGAATAGATATTTTGTGGGACCAAAGTTTAATTTACATATTGCAATCTACATCTCAAGTTGTGAGACAAATGGTATCCTTTACTACACTGTATCATTGTAACACGATATCATTGTATAGAACAAAGTTGATCATATGTTTCTAAGGTTTTAATGGAACTCACATTTATTATATCGGAGAGTTTTCACTGTGTTCTGTTTGCTGTCAGTGTTTCCCATTCTTTTATTGATATTTACAGGTCTAAGGACTTTCATGATTTTCTTTCTCTTTGTGTGGTGAAGTCTCCAGAAATGCGGTCTTCTGCAGCTGATTTACTTACAGTGAGTAGATGATGCATGTTTAGATAGTAATGTGGTATTGTTGCAAATTATGCTGTTACTAATTTGTTATAATGATGCAAAAACTCAGCAAGGAACTTTATGAGGAATAAAAATCTTGTACATACACTACCTTAAGGTGGCTCCCCATAATGAAAACTCAGGTAATCTGAATGCGCTCAAAAGAAAACGCTAGAGTTTTTTTCATATTTTATGACGTCATCATGAGTACACAACTTTACAAACCTTACTTTTTTCATTTTTGAAACTTTATTAATGCATATGGAAAAATCATGAAAGTCCTTAGACCTGTAAATATCAATAAAAGAATGGGAAACACTGACAGCAAACAGAACACAGTGAAAACTCTCCGATATAATAAATGTGAGTTCCATTAAAACCTTAGAAACATATGATCAACTTTGTTCTATACAATGATATCGTGTTACAATGATACAGTGTAGTAAAGGATACCATTTGTCTCACAACTTGAGATGTAGATTGCAATATGTAAATTAAACTTTGGTCCCACAAAATATCTATTCACCCTGAGAAGTCCCAATATTCAGTTAGAACAGTTCCACTTCTCTGAAAATCTCAGCTCACTTATGTACCTTCCACAAAAACTCCCTTTCAGAATGTCCAATGACCTACACCAGGGCAGTTAGCAGGGAAAATTAGTTTCCTCTCACTCCACCAACAAACTTACCATCTATTTCTAAACTGCAGCATAGGAGGGTCAGCTTTAGGTATTTTGAACAACACTCTCATGGGGTGCATGTCGTGGTAAGGGGGCTGCATCTCTGCCAGCTCTATGAGTGTAATCCCAGCAGACCAGATATCAGCCTGACAAAAAACAGGAACTGAAACTTTAGCAATAGTTATAATGATTATAAAAGACAAAAGCTTGTGGCACACTTCATCATTTCATATGTTTGTTTCACTGAATTTGATTCTTGGAAGAATTACACGTAAATTTTATAACAGCCCGCAGAGGACAAACATAGCAATGCTTCTTGTGATTCAAACTCTACAACTTAACATTTTAAAAAAAGTCCTGCAATTAAATCATCACAGCTGATTCGATGGGTGAGTCGACAGTTCACCATTTAAATTACTGAGGTGGAATCACTAAGCCCATTTCTGTAGAATTGCTGTTGAATTTAACTGTCCATATCTCATACCTCATATTGCAAATACTGAAGACTTTTAATTCTTCATCCCAGTGATCTTACACAAAAATCATAACCATACAGATTCATTTGGTGCACTTGGTCTGTGCAATAATGTGCCCCACAGTAGCTAGTCTAGACTGTTCACAGTCCCCTATTTTTCCGTGAGATCGTAGATGTTGATCGTTCAGTTTGATGGGCCGCCATCGTGGTCTCTTGATGCGAGCGAAACTGGGGAGAGTACAAAATGCCCTTGGGTAAGGGTGGTGGGGCTAATAGCGTGGGGTGAGGTGGCGGAAAAAATAGGGAGACTGTAACAGCTTCACTCTGTCTCGCGTTCACGGAGTTAGTTGCTCCAGCAACGGCAACGCCTGATTGGTCAAGGGACAATAGAGTTCATCAGAGCGCGGCATAGCGATGACAACTTGAGTGACAGGAAGTGGCGGCGGCTCAGGCCAAAATAACATCGATTTCAGAAGAATGTTTTCTGGAGACTGTTTTGATTTTGATCGTCTGTCTGTTTCTAGTCTTCAGGGGAGGATTGGTGTTAAAGCGCGAGCAAAAAAGAGGCCTTTTTCTCATTCACGGGAAGATTTTCCATCTTGAGGATCCATTTCAACACCGCGATATATTTTCAAAAGAATTGCTAGGCGAATTTTGTGAACTCCAGCCCATTCAGAGATCTTAAATAGATTTCCGGTCGAAATGTACTTGTTCTTTCCGCCGTAATTTTGAAATTAACGCCACAAACACGGCACGCATCTGAACTTACGGGCTTTGTCTCTTTTTCTGCAGTCAGAGAAGAGTTTTTTTCTCCCGCATTAATTTGTCTTAACTTAGTAACTGCAATGAATCGATTTCGTGAGCAATGCTAACTTGAAGACCCTTAATTAAAATTTCTCGAAAATTCACAACTGTACAGCAACACATAATCGATATCATATTTCCTTGATTTGACAGATTGTTAATTGATTTGATCAGCGGAGGTGCCAAGATGTCGGCCTCGCCCCTTGAACACGAGACAGAGGGAAGCTGTTACAGTCTCCCTATTTTTTCCGACCGCCGTGCCTTCCACCACCCCTACCCACGGGCATTTTTTATCCACATCTGGGATCGCACGGAAAAATAGGGGACTGTGAACAGTCTATAGCTAGTCCTGTCATGACCAACTTCATTGATTTTTTGCACCTACTGCCAGAAAAGACCCGGCAAGTTTTCCCAGCTTAGGGTAGTAAAAACACAACACTGTCAGAAAGTTGTCTTTTAAGGACGTTCGCGCCCATTGCTACTGCGCATCTCTAGCGCGCACGCCATTCATTGGTCACGCGCGTGCCACGTCATTTTCAAGCGCGCGCACCGATTCGAAAACTCAACAAAATATAGAGCTGATGACCTTTGCGTTAACTTTGTGTACGAATATTTTTGTTGGATGCTCGGTGACCCCCACTTTTTTTTCGGCAGATCACTTCCTTTTCTGATTCTTTCCATTATACTGAAAAACTAAAAAAATCTGTACGTGGGAAGTTTTAATTATTTCTCATATACTATTCAAATAGGGTCGAATTGGTACATGGATACAGGTGTGCGTAACTTAGAAGTTGTATTTTTTTAAGGCTAATTCTAGCTGATTTAATGGAATATGTAGCAAAGATCTATCAAATAGGCCTATATATGCTGTGTTAAACACACATAACTTAGATATGATTCTTCAACTTAAATATATGCCGATAGTAATGAACCCTGCCAGAATCGCCTCAGTGGCTGGAAATCCTAGAAATGCTATGATCTGTGATGCGCCTTATCTTCAAAACGAGTTCGGTGACCCCCGATTTTTTTTACGTTTTTCATCTAATCTTATCATTTTCTACCTGCAGTCAAAGTTTTAAAACAATCTGTACGTGGGAAGTTTTTGGGCGCGAACGTCCTTAAAGCATCTAATCTATTAATTTGAACATTACCTTGTAATCATATGGATCATCCTTACAGGTCTCTGTAACAATAACCTCTGGAGCCATCCTAAAGAACAACAAATTTATTTTGAAAATCAAGAGCCTGAGTTTTTGAAACAAAGCAGAGAATCTATAGAGAAATGTTACTCTTAAGATTCACTAAGAATGAAAATGTAATATTACAATGATTTCAGCAAATATAAATAAGCAGCAGCTCATTATTAGCTCCTGATAAAACTCACCAGTAAGGTGTTCCAATGAAAGTTGTTCTTCTTTGTATTGTTTTCTTGTTCTTAGCAGAAACACCAAAGTCAGCTGAAAATAAATTGTATTGTATCAAAAACAAATGCCTTGTTACCATGATCATCTTTTAACCAACTGGAGATTTAAAATACACAAATGAAGTTCAAGTTGCAAGTGTGCCATTTCGCAAATTCTTTGAAATCTCTGTTGAGCAAATGAAAACTGTCATTATTTGAAAAGAGAGGCAACATGTATCTTTATTCCTTCTCAAACATTAGGGATACTCAGCTGCATTTATATGATTATTTTAAATTGATACTCTACCAAGTTTAATGTTCCCATCATTTGTAAGAAGCAAGTTTCCAGCTTTTAAATCTCTGTGGATCACCTTGTGAGTATGAAGAAAATGGAGGCACTAAAATCAAGAAAAAAATATTCAATTTATTAAGTGTCTGATTCCAGCAATATCAGTGGAAAACGTAGTCTTTGAAAAAATAATTCAATAAAATTAAGTTGCATTTTCCACTGGCTGAGAAATGAAATAAGCGGAAAATGTTTTCTTTCACACCTCTGGGGCCTGGGCCCAAGCGGTTGTTTTTCGAGTCACATGCTTAGTGTTGTTTTGTCAGTTGCTTTTTTGCTGTCCGCCATTGCTGACATATATTCCAGAGCCCCAGTTCCCACCCAACCCTTCGTTTGAGTTGATAACATAGTCCACTCTGTTGGTTTGATATTCTTTATTAAGGCTGTCAGCATAAAGTCGTACTAAGCTTATAACTGTTTTATATTACTTTAAAATATAGATAGGACCCTGCGCACGCTCTGATTGGTCAAAAACCTATGTTTTTGACCAATCAGGCTTTCTTCTTGCATTACTCACGCAGCTTTTGGCATGTTCTCCCACAATATTGGTCACTACAGTTTTTATTTCCCATTTACCAAGAAAAATGAGTCACTTTCCTTGACTAGTTGACTTACGTTGACTTGCAACGACATGGTCTTTCTGTAGAAATGCGACCAGCAAAATCAGTTCCTAACCTCTTCAATGTGCTCATCTTGTTGAGATTACATTTTATTATTAATGACATGTATTACTTTATTTCAAACCACTTTCTTGCGAGAACATGAGTGGCGGATAAGATATAAACAGCACTTATCCCATGGAAAACTTGTCAGCATGATGCAACAAATTGACAGATCTGTTGTTTTCTACTGAATGACAAATGTGTGCGCTACATCGTGATAGTGTCCCTTAAATACTGTAATTCAACAAAGTAACAACAGATATACTGTAGTGTAGCAAAACACAAACCAAAGTACCTCAAACATTTGTTTACAAACTATCTTGATCTGCTCTTCAGTAAGACCTCGTTCAAGTTCTATATAATCACAAAATAAAAGAAATCAGTTCTGTATGTAACATGTACTGCTAAACCCATCATAAACTAGACAGTGTGATGCTATTCGTGGGTCTGATCTGTTAGTGACGTGCACTCATCATCATCATCATCATCATCATCATGACTGAAAGTATTGGCTCAGCTTACCACAGTCCAAAGTAGAACGAAAGCAAGCTTACCTAATATTAAGTCATCTAAAGCTCCACCAGAACAAAATTCCAACATCATCTGAAAGGAAAGTTTAATCATTGTTGTCAATTCCATTACATCACAAATCTTGTCAACGGGATTCGAACCCGTGACCTCCGCGATACCGGTGTGATGCTCTACCAACTGAGCTATGAAGCCACACATTGGGAGCGAGGTCAATTTATTGAGTTCATATCACCTGCAAGAAATGAAATGATGTGATGCATATGAAATAATTCATATTTGAACTGCGGTTGTAGATGCAAGTCAAGAATGATCATCGCAGTTAATTTTCCCGTTGAAGCCCTGATTTTTTTTCAGGCTTCTTCTTTTCAATTGCTTAAATTGGAAAATTAACTGCGATGATCATTCTTCACTTGCATCTACAACCGCAGTTCAAATATGAATTATTTCATATACTTCACATCATTTCATTCCTCACGGGTGATATGAACTCAATAAATTGACCTCGCTCCCAATGTGTGGCTTCATAGCTCAGTTGGTAGAGCATCGCACCGGTATCGCAGAGGTCACGGGTTTGAATCTCGTTGAAGCCCTGATTTTTTTTTTCAGGCTTCTTCTTTCCAATTGCTTAAATTGGAAAATTAACTGCGATGATCATTCTTCACTTGCATCTACAACCGCAGTTCAAATATGAATTATTTCATATACTTCACATCAGCAGACATTTTGATAGCAACCTATAAGATGTGGTGCTATGTAAAAAGCATGCAATACAATATATTGAGGTCAAGCCTACTGTAAATCACAGTATCTTCAACACTTACCCATAATTTATTTTCATGGTAATAAGCTT
>JAHPZR010031653.1:0-12888 GCA_019787425.1 Platygyra sinensis | reverse complement strand
GTTAATAATGAACTAAGAATAAACAAATGTGGTCAAGTTCACTCATTGGTTGGTACATTGAGTCAAACTTTTGCTTCATGCCAAATTTCAGCAGTTTACCATAAATGGTTTTCATGTTATGACTATTTTAGTAATGACCTATCTTTTTGATGGTTTTCAACCCGAGGGCCCCCTTAATGTCGACCAAGTCATTTCTGTTAATCTTAAGACCTGCATTGGGGTGTAGATTGTTCGACGTCATAAAGTCTTCAATCACTTGTTTGGTTTCCACGTGGTTCTTTGCTTCTGCGATTGAGATTACGTTTTTGCCGCCGTCTTCACTGTTATGGCAGTAAGTCTCAAAGAGGCTTGAGGGATTGATTTTTCTAAAGACGGGAAGGAGTTCTCGCACGATCTCTGTGTGACCCCACCGTGCTGCGGCCATAAGGGCGTTCGAACCGTTAAACTTTCTTGCAATGATGCTCTGAGGATCGATCCTAAGAAAAATGGGTAAAAGTTCTCGAACAATTTCCAAGTGTCCTTTTCGGGCAGCGAACCACAAAGCAGTGCGTTCGTTGTCATCTGTCTCAACAATGGCGTTGCGATTCATCTTTTCAAATATTGGCAGAAGCAGTCGAAGGAGGTCAAGGCTACCTCCCAAACAAGTCGAATGAATGTAATTCATTCCGTATTTGTTCTTCTTCGTAATCTCTTGAGGCTTAAGGCGCATCATTTCACATAGGAAACTCGCAACTTTAAACTGACTTTTTTCAGCGGCGAGGTGCAAGCTTGATTTTTCATGTATCTCGTCTACAACAAAACAAAGATTCGAGTCAAAGCTCAGTAGCGCCAAAACGGTTGCTAGGTCTCCCTTTTCACTTGCAAGAAGCATTTGTGCGTCTAATTCTTTGGTTTCTTTCAGTCTTGTACAGATCATATTAACAATAACAGCATGACCCTTTTCATGGGCCAAAGTAAGCGCGCTCATTTTACGATTGTTGACTAGAAACAAGTCTGCCTGCTCCATCAGTAGCAATTCTATTATAGTTTTATCGCCTTTTTCAGCAGCAAACATGAGAGCTGTATTGCCTGTGACTGGACACTTCACATCAATGTCTACACCTCCTTTCAGTAGTTTGTAGACTTGCTTTATATCACCAATCTTCGACGCGTCCAAAAGTTGATCGGCATGAAACTGTTTTTCGCTTTCTTTATCGCCATAGATATCCTTTGTTTTTCCCCTCTGGCTTGATTCCAAGGCCTTTGTATGACGTGACGGATATCTCAGCATATGTATTATCTTGTCCACTGTAGCTGTAACAAAGTTTATCCCGGAAAATCCTTTACGTTGAGCTGTGATGATTGGTTGATCAACGTTTTGTCCGTTACTGACGTAACGACATAGTTTTGACTCACTCGTCTCATCTTTTATAAAGTTTCTCCAAAGTATATGCTTCTTCTTCATTGCAGTCTCGTTGTCAGCCTCTTTTTTCTCCTCAAGTTCAATCGCTAGGCTGAGGAAAATGTTGTGTTTTAAAGGTATCCATTTTTCTAGCCTGATAAAGTCGGTCATATATTCAAGGATGAACGAAGACCCCGCAGACAAAACCATAAAACAAAATAGAGCTGGGAACCAACCACGTATCAACGTGTCGTTGGGTTCACCATTGTTGCATTGAGGTTTGCATATTTTGATTCCACACCGCCAACTGTATTGAATGACTTGCTTGCTGATGTTATGTTCTTTTAGCCACGATGCTTTTGAGCAACGCAAGACGTCGGTTTCATTTAATGGACACCTAAAGCATGGCTTTTCTAAGGAGCAAGACAAGGCCGATTGGAAGGTAGGTCTGTTAGCGTGTTCCCAATTGCCAAAAGACAAGTAAAGCCATAAAGACGCAAGGGAGCACAGTAACGCAGTGACAGAAACGACTGAAGAGACCAAAAGTATTTTGGAACTTTTGAATCCAACAACAGTTGGTGCAAACAAAGATAAAAAACTGCTTTTAAGTCTGATTTCATCCATTATTGGCTTGAATCCCTTGCAAGGCTCCAGAAAGTATTCATCCTTATCCCGATGGTATTTCATCTTAGGTTTTGGCTCTTTCACTGAGAAAAGCTTCAGAGCTATCCAGACGACAGCAAAAGTGCTAACAATTGTAATCGCGGCCCAATATCCGGATAAATATGCCATGATTGAAAAATAGAGAATACGTGGAATAACGAGAAGGGATACTATGGCTGTAATAATCAGGTTACTGAGAATTGGAGGACTGGCGATGCCGTGGTCGACTCTGTTATTAAAAAATGTCGATGCTGCAGCCCAGCACAAAGTAAAACAACTTACAGGCATCATGACACATTGTATAGATGTTACCTCCCCTGTCTGCCAAACGATCAGTAATTGCAGAGTGAATTGAGGTCCGGCCTCCAGGAATGGTTCCCAGACCCTGTCGCTGGCCATTCGAAAGAGAATCTTCTCTGCCTCGACGTCCTCGGAGGATAGCGGAGATAACTGCTTGAGTTGACCTAAAGTGACACCAGGCTGTATGAATGGCAACTGCGCCAATACGTGCTTCAACTTATCTCTGATCAGAAATTTCCACATAGCATTAAACAGGTTAGCTTGCTTTCGTTTAATTTGTAAAATTTGGATAATTTCGGACAAGAGCTTACCAAAAAATGGGAGAAAGGTTACAGAGATGGTATACCATCCGAAAAGAACATGGCAGCTGCGAAAAAAACTAGCTCCTGTCCAGAAATCGGTCAGTACATCGATGAGAGGCAAATAAAACTGAAGTATCAGGGTCTTGACTAGCAGCACAGGATCTGTTGGCTTTAGCCAATAGGCCTGCAGACCAGTAAGATAGAAGAATGGCAGAATAGGGACAGCAAACATCCACCACACACGCAAAGCCACCTTCTCCTTTTTAGTTAACAGGCGTTCATTTTTCTTGGAACCTAAATTGAAGAGAAAAAATAACAGTCAGTCGGATATCAACCGAGATAGACGGAACGACAATGGAATAGCAAAATTTGCTGCAAGCATCTCTTAATTAAGATTTATATGCAAACTCGGGGAGAGGGAAACTCTACAAATTCTTAAATAGGGAGGCTCTGCCCCGAGGTCCAACCCCTCACCTTTTAATGAGGCTTTAAATAGCACCATTTCTGAAATTAAAGGTATACTCACTTACTGAGTATGTTGAGAAATGGTACCCCTTTCACACAACAGAGAAAGAGCTAGATCATTCTCTCTTGTTTCACATACCAAGCTTAGAACACTGCATCTCTCTTATTAAACTGTTGCAAATGAAACGTCTTTTAATATGAATGAGTCACTAAACCAAGAAGTTTTCTATCTTTTTCATAACCATACACTCTCACTGTTTTTTTTACCTTACCTAGAAAATCAAAACCGTAACTCGTAACTCCTAGGCATGCTCAATGCTAAGGAAACCAGGATAATAAAGGTCCGGCTGTTTGGGTCATTAGCTCATTTACACCTTTACTTTTTTACCAGCATTTAAGGAATAGACTACAATTCCTATGAGTTTACCGGGGTGATAACCCGCAGGATGTTGGGAGAACACGAGAAAAGCTTGTATTTACGAGCCGAAGGCGACTGATTTACAAGTTTTTCGAGTGTTCTCCAAACACCCCAAGTGGGTTATCACGCCGGTAAACTCCTAGAAAGTGTGGCTATTGCTTTTATAAAATAACTTAAGTAAAACTATGAGTTTACCGGCACAATAAACCATAGGCTTTTAACCAATCAGAACGCGCGTACCATCCACAGGATTTGAGGAGTCGATGACTTGCAAGTGTTTGACTACTTTCCAACATAACCCAAGACTTGGACTTATTTTGAATTGATACTACATAATATAATTATTTACTTGTTTAACTCTAAATATATTTTTGCGCTATTGATGTCTTGAAGCTTCCTTTCCTCGAAGTATTTCTTATTGACACCGCATTATATAATTGTTTAGTTATTTAAATATTGAAATATCGTAATAAAAGTGTTGTTGTGTCCTTAAACGTATTCCGGACTAAGAATACATGAAGTACCTATAAAAGTGACTTGTTTGGGCTTTCATAGCAAAAAATTATCTATTAACAATTAAGATGAGTGTAGCATTCCGATGAGAGGAAATTTTCTGCGTATTCTTATTCCGTAATAAATAAGATACATAGAACACACACACTGTGAAAACAGCGCTATATAAATAATTTAATATTAGTTTTATTTATTTATTCATTTATTTATTGCAAACAAAATGCCGTACCGGGTGATTGCTCTTGATTGCACATCTCTACGTTCAGTTGATCCATGGCTATGACAAGTTCTCAGGACTGGAGCAAACCTGCATCAGATTAATAAGCATTATCCTCTGATCATTGTTTAGCAAATAACAGACCCCAGAGCACCAGGTCAATGAAAAGTTCGGGTGCCAACGTAATCAGTGCAATCGCCTCATCGGAGGAAAGTTCAATCTTCAGTTTTTATTCGGCAGCCGATTCCAATCGAGTTCACTAATCTTTTATCAAAGTCACAGTTCTAAAATGTATTTTCTCATACGTGATCACTTACATTTCCACCCGGCACTGAAACCTAGAATAGCGCTCAGATGTGTAGCTTGACGAACAACTCACAAACAATGTATGTAAGGCATACAGGCTTGGTCACGCAACAATGTGTCGTTAACAGAGACTGATGCAGTGAAAAACAAGTAAGATCAACTTACTAGCTGTATCACATACAACAGCCAATCAAGAGATGTACTGATATAAGAAATTACAACAGACATCTGCCGAGTTAATTTCCGGGCCCAATACTAAGTGCAGAAAATAAATATCCTGAATGGAATGAGAGGCCTGTTGGAGTTTTTAAGTTCATGTTACATTGCTGTCTTTGTCTGATGCAAGTAAGTTTTGAATGGGCATTACACACTATTTAGAAGATTTTAATGAAGAGCCATGTTCACGGAACTTTGAAAATCTGCTGTTCAGTTTTGGAGATATCGCCCGAGAGGTTGGTATTTCCTCAGCCTAGTCCCTAGGCGTTCTCGGCGCGGTCAATAATCCTCTGAACTCTACTGTAAGCTGTGACGTCACCGAGAGACACTCGCCCTCTCTTTCCCCGCAGACTTCGCGCGGACAACGGGTGTGGTTTCGTAGAATCTGACCCCTGAACATGTTTAGTGTATGAGCTCCGCTTTTCTTATGTAAATGATATTTTATGCAAGATTTTCTTTGCTAGTGTTCTCCGGAGTGACCGTATCAAAAAAAAAAAAATTAAAAATAACATTTGCATTTGGTGAGAACACCATTGCCTTGTTCTTTTGTCATCGATAGTGGCATGACATTGTAGGTCGAAGTCCGACCTTCCAGAAATTGGAACAAAACGGAACTCTCTGAGCGGAAAGGGGTCGTGTGGCGTCTGTGCCGGAATGCATTGACAAAGCCGTAACCTTTTGTTTGTCTATTACGTGCAAACGAAATAATTCATTACCCCGGTTGATCGAATCATCTTCCTGTTTACAACTTCGCCTTCGATCGTTGGCAATAAACTCACATTTTTGTCTCGAGTACAGCTAGCACATTATGTGCTTTTTAATAGCAAGCACCGGCTGTTGTTCAGTTGTGTTTTTGTTTATGGCACTTTTTGCTTTCGTTGTTCTTTATTGAGAATATTGCGTAAAAAAATCCACTGCGCACCTACCCCTCCCCTAACCCAACATGTTATGATAAGTTTATAAGTTAGTGTTACTGTTGGGTTATTGAGAAGATGTAAATCACAGCACAAATACAAAGGATGGACAAGCGAAATTCCTTGCTAATGTTAGACTCCTTAGCGGCTAATAAAGCCGCACTACTGGCATCAAAACTGAATTAACTCACTGAACACAGTGAAACAACTTACGTTACACAATTACCTTTTTGCAGTATTCAGGTTAGGATTTCAGCTCAACTGCTTGTCAAAAATGACTGCGGCATGAACGAAAAATTACGGATTATCGATACAAGCTAATGTTGGCTTTACCCGCGCAACCAGGAAAATGAACTTGAGCAATCATTCACTTGAGAAGAAAGATGTGTTCTTTTGTTATTTTTGATTCATGGCCTGCCTTTTAGTTCTGGTCTCCTAAGTACAAACAATAGATTCCATCGCGCAAATAAACTGAATTTTCAGAATTTTTTTTCCGGTTTTCAACTTCGCCTTTGCTCAATGCCAATTCAGAATTTAAAAAACACGACTACGTCAGACAAACTTCCTTGGTTTCTCAAAGAAAAACACTGCCTGAAACCAAAATTGCTGTCTCTTTCTTTAATTCTTCAACTGCGCACCTACCCCTCCCCTAACCCAACATGTTATGATAAGTTTATAAGTTAGTGTTACTGTTGGGTTAGGGGAGGGGTAAATGCGCAGTTGCCCAGATACTGATATTGATCCATGGATCAATATCAGTATCTGGGCAACTGCGCATTTACCCCTCCCCTAACCCAACAGTAACACTAACTTATAAACTTATCATAACATGTTGGGTTAGGGGAGGGGTAGGTGCGCAGTTGAAGAATTAAAGAAAGAGACAGCAATTTTGGTTTCAGGCAGTGTTTTTCTTTGAGAAACCAAGGAAGTTTGTCTGACGTAGTCGTGTTTTTTAAATTCTGAATTGGCATTGAGCAAAGGCGAAGTTGAAAACCGGAAAAAAAATTCTGAAAATTCAGTTTATTTGCGCGATGGAATCTATTGTTTGTACTTAGGAGACCAGAACTAAAAGGCAGGCCATGAATCAAAAATAACAAAAGAACACATCTTTCTTCTCAAGTGAATGATTGCTCAAGTTCATTTTCCTGGTTGCGCGGGTAAAGCCAACATTAGCTTGTATCGATAATCCGTAATTTTTCGTTCATGCCGCAGTCATTTTTGACAAGCAGTTGAGCTGAAATCCTAACCTGAATACTGCAAAAAGGTAATTGTGTAACGTAAGTTGTTTCACTGTGTTCAGTGAGTTAATTCAGTTTTGATGCCAGTAGTGCGGCTTTATTAGCCGCTAAGGAGTCTAACATTAGCAAGGAATTTCGCTTGTCCATCCTTTGTATTTGTGCTGTGATTTACATCTTCTCAATAACCCAACAGTAACACTAACTTATAAACTTATCATAACATGTTGGGTTAGGGGAGGGGTAGGTGCGCAGTGGATTTTTTTACGCAATATTCTCAATAAAGAACAACGAAAGCAAAAAGTGCCATAAACAAAAACACAACTGAACAACAGCCGGTGCTTGCTATTAAAAAGCACATAATGTGCTAGCTGTACTCGAGACAAAAATGTGAGTTTATTGCCAACGATCGAAGGCGAAGTTGTAAACAGGAAGATGATTCGATCAACCGGGGTAATGAATTATTTCGTTTGCACGTAATAGACAAACAAAAGGTTACGGCTTTGTCAATGCATTCCGGCACAGACGCCACACGACCCCTTTCCGCTCAGAGAGTTCCGTTTTGTTCCAATTTCTGGAAGGTCGGACTTCGACCTACAATGTCATGCCACTATCGATGACAAAAGAACAAGGCAATGGTGTTCTCACCAAATGCAAATGTTATTTTTTAATTTTTTTTTTTTTGATACGGTCACTCCGGAGAACACTAGCAAAGAAAATCTTGCATAAAATATCATTTACATAAGAAAAGCGGAGCTCATACACTAAACATGTTCAGGGGTCAGATTCTACGAAACCACACCCGTTGTCCGCGCGAAGTCTGCGGGGAAAGAGAGGGCGAGTGTCTCTCGGTGACGTCACAGCTTACAGTAGAGTTCAGAGGATTATTGACCGCGCCGAGAACGCCTAGGGACTAGGCTGAGGAAATACCAACCTCTCGGGCGATATCTCCAAAACTGAACAGCAGATTTTCAAAGTTCCGTGAACATGGCTCTTCATTAAAATCTTCTAAATAGTGTGTAATGCCCATTCAAAACTTACTTGCATCAGACAAAGACAGCAATGTAACATGAACTTAAAAACTCCAACAGGCCTCTCATTCCATTCAGGATATTTATTTTCTGCACTTAGTATTGGGCCCGGAAATTAACTCGGCAGATGTCTGTTGTAATTTCTTATATCAGTACATCTCTTGATTGGCTGTTGTATGTGATACAGCTAGTAAGTTGATCTTACTTGTTTTTCACTGCATCAGTCTCTGTTAACGACACATTGTTGCGTGACCAAGCCTGTATGCCTTACATACATTGTTTGTGAGTTGTTCGTCAAGCTACACATCTGAGCGCTATTCTAGGTTTCAGTGCCGGGTGGAAATGTAAGTGATCACGTATGAGAAAATACATTTTAGAACTGTGACTTTGATAAAAGATTAGTGAACTCGATTGGAATCGGCTGCCGAATAAAAACTGAAGATTGAACTTTCCTCCGATGAGGCGATTGCACTGATTACGTTGGCACCCGAACTTTTCATTGACCTGGTGCTCTGGGGTCTGTTATTTGCTAAACAATGATCAGAGGATAATGCTTATTAATCTGATGCAGGTTTGCTCCAGTCCTGAGAACTTGTCATAGCCATGGATCAACTGAACGTAGAGATGTGCAATCAAGAGCAATCACCCGGTACGGCATTTTGTTGCAATAAATAAATGAATAAATAAATAAAACTAATATTAAATTATTTATATAGCGCTGTTTTCACAGTGTGTGTGTTCTATGTATCTTATTTATTACGGAATAAGAATACGCAGAAAATTTCCTCTCATCGGAATGCTACACTCATCTTAATTGTTAATAGATAATTTTTTGCTATGAAAGCCCAAACAAGTCACTTTTATAGGTACTTCATGTATTCTTAGTCCGGAATACGTTTAAGGACACAACAACACTTTTATTACGATATTTCAATATTTAAATAACTAAACAATTATATAATGCGGTGTCAATAAGAAATACTTCGAGGAAAGGAAGCTTCAAGACATCAATAGCGCAAAAATATATTTAGAGTTAAACAAGTAAATAATTATATTATGTAGTATCAATTCAAAATAAGTCCAAGTCTGGGTTATGTTGGAAAGTAGTCAAACACTTGCAAGTCATCGACTCCTCAAATCCTGTGGATGGTACGCGCGTTCTGATTGGTTAAAAGCCTATGGTTTATTGTGCCGGTAAACTCATAGTTTTACTTAAGTTATTTTATAAAAGCAATAGCCACACTTTCTAGGAGTTTACCGGCGTGATAACCCACTTGGGGTGTTTGGAGAACACTCGAAAAACTTGTAAATCAGTCGCCTTCGGCTCGTAAATACAAGCTTTTCTCGTGTTCTCCCAACATCCTGCGGGTTATCACCCCGGTAAACTCATAGGAATTGTAGTCTATTCCTTAAATGCTGGTAAAAAAGTAAAGGTGTAAATGAGCTAATGACCCAAACAGCCGGACCTTTATTATCCTGGTTTCCTTAGCATTGAGCATGCCTAGGAGTTACGAGTTACGGTTTTGATTTTCTAGGTAAGGTAAAAAAAACAGTGAGAGTGTATGGTTATGAAAAAGATAGAAAACTTCTTGGTTTAGTGACTCATTCATATTAAAAGACGTTTCATTTGCAACAGTTTAATAAGAGAGATGCAGTGTTCTAAGCTTGGTATGTGAAACAAGAGAGAATGATCTAGCTCTTTCTCTGTTGTGTGAAAGGGGTACCATTTCTCAACATACTCAGTAAGTGAGTATACCTTTAATTTCAGAAATGGTGCTATTTAAAGCCTCATTAAAAGGTGAGGGGTTGGACCTCGGGGCAGAGCCTCCCTATTTAAGAATTTGTAGAGTTTCCCTCTCCCCGAGTTTGCATATAAATCTTAATTAAGAGATGCTTGCAGCAAATTTTGCTATTCCATTGTCGTTCCGTCTATCTCGGTTGATATCCGACTGACTGTTATTTTTTCTCTTCAATTTAGGTTCCAAGAAAAATGAACGCCTGTTAACTAAAAAGGAGAAGGTGGCTTTGCGTGTGTGGTGGATGTTTGCTGTCCCTATTCTGCCATTCTTCTATCTTACTGGTCTGCAGGCCTATTGGCTAAAGCCAACAGATCCTGTGCTGCTAGTCAAGACCCTGATACTTCAGTTTTATTTGCCTCTCATCGATGTACTGACCGATTTCTGGACAGGAGCTAGTTTTTTTCGCAGCTGCCATGTTCTTTTCGGATGGTATACCATCTCTGTAACCTTTCTCCCATTTTTTGGTAAGCTCTTGTCCGAAATTATCCAAATTTTACAAATTAAACGAAAGCAAGCTAACCTGTTTAATGCTATGTGGAAATTTCTGATCAGAGATAAGTTGAAGCACGTATTGGCGCAGTTGCCATTCATACAGCCTGGTGTCACTTTAGGTCAACTCAAGCAGTTATCTCCGCTATCCTCCGAGGACGTCGAGGCAGAGAAGATTCTCTTTCGAATGGCCAGCGACAGGGTCTGGGAACCATTCCTGGAGGCCGGACCTCAATTCACTCTGCAATTACTGATCGTTTGGCAGACAGGGGAGGTAACATCTATACAATGTGTCATGATGCCTGTAAGTTGTTTTACTTTGTGCTGGGCTGCAGCATCGACATTTTTTAATAACAGAGTCGACCACGGCATCGCCAGTCCTCCAATTCTCAGTAACCTGATTATTACAGCCATAGTATCCCTTCTCGTTATTCCACGTATTCTCTATTTTTCAATCATGGCATATTTATCCGGATATTGGGCCGCGATTACAATTGTTAGCACTTTTGCTGTCGTCTGGATAGCTCTGAAGCTTTTCTCAGTGAAAGAGCCAAAACCTAAGATGAAATACCATCGGGATAAGGATGAATACTTTCTGGAGCCTTGCAAGGGATTCAAGCCAATAATGGATGAAATCAGACTTAAAAGCAGTTTTTTATCTTTGTTTGCACCAACTGTTGTTGGATTCAAAAGTTCCAAAATACTTTTGGTCTCTTCAGTCGTTTCTGTCACTGCGTTACTGTGCTCCCTTGCGTCTTTATGGCTTTACTTGTCTTTTGGCAATTGGGAACACGCTAACAGACCTACCTTCCAATCGGCCTTGTCTTGCTCCTTAGAAAAGCCATGCTTTAGGTGTCCATTAAATGAAACCGACGTCTTGCGTTGCTCAAAAGCATCGTGGCTAAAAGAACATAACATCAGCAAGCAAGTCATTCAATACAGTTGGCGGTGTGGAATCAAAATATGCAAACCTCAATGCAACAATGGTGAACCCAACGACACGTTGATACGTGGTTGGTTCCCAGCTCTATTTTGTTTTATGGTTTTGTCTGCGGGGTCTTCGTTCATCCTTGAATATATGACCGACTTTATCAGGCTAGAAAAATGGATACCTTTAAAACACAACATTTTCCTCAGCCTAGCGATTGAACTTGAGGAGAAAAAAGAGGCTGACAACGAGACTGCAATGAAGAAGAAGCATATACTTTGGAGAAACTTTATAAAAGATGAGACGAGTGAGTCAAAACTATGTCGTTACGTCAGTAACGGACAAAACGTTGATCAACCAATCATCACAGCTCAACGTAAAGGATTTTCCGGGATAAACTTTGTTACAGCTACAGTGGACAAGATAATACATATGCTGAGATATCCGTCACGTCATACAAAGGCCTTGGAATCAAGCCAGAGGGGAAAAACAAAGGATATCTATGGCGATAAAGAAAGCGAAAAACAGTTTCATGCCGATCAACTTTTGGACGCGTCGAAGATTGGTGATATAAAGCAAGTCTACAAACTACTGAAAGGAGGTGTAGACATTGATGTGAAGTGTCCAGTCACAGGCAATACAGCTCTCATGTTTGCTGCTGAAAAAGGCGATAAAACTATAATAGAATTGCTACTGATGGAGCAGGCAGACTTGTTTCTAGTCAACAATCGTAAAATGAGCGCGCTTACTTTGGCCCATGAAAAGGGTCATGCTGTTATTGTTAATATGATCTGTACAAGACTGAAAGAAACCAAAGAATTAGACGCACAAATGCTTCTTGCAAGTGAAAAGGGAGACCTAGCAACCGTTTTGGCGCTACTGAGCTTTGACTCGAATCTTTGTTTTGTTGTAGACGAGATACATGAAAAATCAAGCTTGCACCTCGCCGCTGAAAAAAGTCAGTTTAAAGTTGCGAGTTTCCTATGTGAAATGATGCGCCTTAAGCCTCAAGAGATTACGAAGAAGAACAAATACGGAATGAATTACATTCATTCGACTTGTTTGGGAGGTAGCCTTGACCTCCTTCGACTGCTTCTGCCAATATTTGAAAAGATGAATCGCAACGCCATTGTTGAGACAGATGACAACGAACGCACTGCTTTGTGGTTCGCTGCCCGAAAAGGACACTTGGAAATTGTTCGAGAACTTTTACCCATTTTTCTTAGGATCGATCCTCAGAGCATCATTGCAAGAAAGTTTAACGGTTCGAACGCCCTTATGGCCGCAGCACGGTGGGGTCACACAGAGATCGTGCGAGAACTCCTTCCCGTCTTTAGAAAAATCAATCCCTCAAGCCTCTTTGAGACTTACTGCCATAACAGTGAAGACGGCGGCAAAAACGTAATCTCAATCGCAGAAGCAAAGAACCACGTGGAAACCAAACAAGTGATTGAAGACTTTATGACGTCGAACAATCTACACCCCAATGCAGGTCTTAAGATTAACAGAAATGACTTGGTCGACATTAAGGGGGCCCTCGGGTTGAAAACCATCAAAAAGATAGGTCATTACTAAAATAGTCATAACATGAAAACCATTTATGGTAAACTGCTGAAATTTGGCATGAAGCAAAAGTTTGACTCAATGTACCAACCAATGAGTGAACTTGACCACATTTGTTTATTCTTAGTTCATTATTAACAATTACAAA
>JAHPZR010031647.1:17500-20805 GCA_019787425.1 Platygyra sinensis | reverse complement strand
ACCTAAGAAGCGGGTTGCATCCTTTGGCGATATTGGGAATAGTTTGCTTGTGCGTTTTAACGCAAGGTAAGTCACCTGAAGAGGTAGGTCTCCTTCATTTTTTAAAAGGTAAACCGTGTAGCTGTTATTTAGCAAGGTAACTCGTGTAGTACCCAGAATTGAAAGAGAACTGACCATTTAATATCGCATGCAAATCAAGATCAACAAGCTCTATTCTTTGGTCACCAATAGCAGCCGAGCAGGCAAACCAAATACAAAAACGGGTCGCGTTCAAAAGTACTCGGAATCCTCAAAACTATTAACATCGACAAGGGTGCTAATTGCATAAGACAGATCAAAGGCGCTCACCGTAATACTGGAAGTGTGTGAAATCAACGTACGTTGATCTGACCTTTAACAAGATAAGGTGATCTCTCTTTCTAGCTTAAAGGTGATTGCCTCAATTTGCTTTGCGTTTCTCTGCATTTATTTTTGTTTGGTCCTCTAGCTGAGCTTCCTGATTACTTAAACGCAATGTGGTATTAAAATCAGGGATTTCCCAGAAAGACCTGAAGGAATTTTAGAAACAATTCTCCAGGCTGATGTAAACCTAAGATTCCGAGATCTAGGCGAGACAATGATTCCAAAGTAAACAGATCTCGAGTTCAGTACAGACCAAGCTCCGCCAACGATCAATCTCTTTAGAACTGCTTGGAGTTTTCGTCCCAATGTTGCACGTATTCATGGATTTCATTGTTATTGACATCTCTCTTAAAGCAGCTCTTCACTCAACTAGTTTGTCTTGTTTTTTGCATTTTTTTCAGCAATGATAGTTTCTCCTGACTTGTGGGTTTCGATATTGACGAGGCAACTCCCAGATAATCAGAAAGACCGAAGAAATTTAACAACCTATGGCTGTCTCGTTGGTGCATCTTTTGTGCTTGCTTTCGCTCGAGCTCATGGATTTCTTTTGGCTTCTCTGAGGTCTTCTGAGAGACTTCATGATAAAATGGTGATGGCCGTTCTACAAGCTCCGGTTCATTTCTTTGATTCTAATCCTGTGGGAAGAATCATGAATCGCTTCTCAAAAGACGTAGGCTGCATGGATGAAGTGCTACCCAAAACGTTCTTGATGTCAATCCAGTTAGTTTTATTGCTTCTCACAACAGTTCTTGTCCCTACTATCACAAACCCTTGGCTACTGATTGTTGTTGTGCCTTTGGCTGTATTAGTAATTCACATATCAAAGTATTACTTAAAGACGTCTAGAAGCCTGAAAAGATTGGAATCAACGTGTCGCAGTCCAGTGTTCTCTCATTTTTCCGAGACCTTGAATGGACTGGACACGATTCGGACGAGAGGAAGACAAAGAGATTTCATCGATCAGTTTTATAGGTATATTTATTTTAATTCTTTTGCTTATTGAGGGATGGACGGGCCTGAGGATTAAGTATGTGTATACTCGCAGGGGTAATTTTTTCTATGTAAAACAGTGGAGGTTTGAACCTTGCCCCAACGGCCGGTTGCGACGATGGAATTCACTGGCATCGTCGAACAATAAAATAATGACAAGTTATAGTATGCTCATGAGGCAGTGATGATAAATTTCGTTGAACTTTGAACCTCGAGGTACTTTTACGGATTTGAATCAAGACAGTCTGACTTAATTGTGGCATGTTGCCAGCCAAGACACTTAAAACTCGCGCGGCGCCTGTTTTTGTCAACAGTATGAATGGGCACAGGTTAGGTGTTGGCAAAATTTGATGGACTAGCGGCCCATTCATGGGTCCAAGTCACTTCTTGCCAGAAGATCGCCAAGTAGGGTGTGCCTCCTGTCTCCTAGGTCATGATCTCGGTAATGACACACCAGATCTTGGTAATGACGCATTGGTTGCATCTGCAACCGGTTCGTGGTGAATGAAAAACTCAGGCGCATTCACCCACCCACCTAACCGTAATAGGGACTAGATGTGGTTGGTTATTACTTTGTGGCCAGATGGTCCCAGATGAATGCTGAGAAACCTACATCTCCTTTTTGCACCTCTCATATACCTGGTATTGAAAAAGAATATATTTATTTAAGATCCCAAGGACTGATATTGATAGTGATTTCTGTTTCTATCTGTTGCTGTAGATATCTAGATGTTTACAATCAGTCGTATATCATGGTGATGGCAAGTGGAAGATGGCTGGGTGTGCTCATGGACGTCCTAGCTTCCCTGTTAATCGGCTCAGTGGCTCTAGTGGCAGTTTTGGTATCTTAAGATGCCGGTAGGTGTACAATCACTTATATAGTAATCCAAAATAATTATGTTTGCGCAATATGAAATTGCTGTGTCCGCTATTATGCAACGCTTTACGTATGTGTCCGACAATAAAGTCCCGTATAAATCTTGTGCCCGGGTGGTAAAAGGCAAATGGAGACGTCTTACAGTTATTTTTTTAAAACGCCAAGAGCTTTTTTAAACGGAGCACTGAGAGAAAAATGAACGATTTTTCCAACGTTTTTTTTTCCTCCAACCAGCTGTTGCCGGTCTTGCTCTGGTCTATGTCATTCAGACAATGGCACTGACTCAATACACGGTGAGGAAAACAGCAGATGTCGAGAATTACATGACGTCTGTTGAAAGAGTTATGACCTACACCAAGCTGGACTCTGAACCTGGATACAAAGTCTCACAACGTCCCCCTGAACAATGGCCTAGCGCAGGAAATATCACCTTCCGAGAGGTGTCAATGACCTACTATCCGGGGGGACCTCAAGTGCTGAAGAAAATCAATCTCGACATCAAAGGAGGGGCAAAGATTGGCGTTGTAGGCCGCACGGGAGCTGGGAAGTCGTCCTTTGTAGCATCTCTTATGCGCATGCCAGATGCCCATGGAGACATCATTATTGACAAGGTTGCTATAAAGGAACTGAACTTGCAAGAGGCTCGGCGTTATATATCCGTTCTCGGCCAAAGTCCTGTCCTTTTCAGTGGATCGTTAAGGAAAAACCTCGATGTTCTGGGACAATTTGATGAAGCAGATTTATGGCAAGCCTTGGAGGATGTGCGGCTGAAAGAGTTTGTGGGAGGTCTCAGGGGACAGCTTGATCACGAGTTGTTGGAACATGGCGCAAATGTCAGTGTTGGAGAACGGCAGCTCATCTGTTTGGCTCGTGTGCTGTTGCAACAAAACAAGATCGTCATCTTGGATGAGCCCACTGCACACGTCGATCCAGACACGGAGCAAACAATTTGGAATGTAGTGCGCGAGAAACTGAAGGACTCCACAGTTATTACTATAGCTCATCGTTTGAACACAATTAGAGACTGTGACATGAT
>JAHPZR010031647.1:12500-15000 GCA_019787425.1 Platygyra sinensis | reverse complement strand
GAAAACAACTGCAATCAATAGAAATTTAAGACGTTTCAAACGGAAACTGTCTGTAAAGGGACAATGAAAAGGCTTTCTAATAGAGTAAAAGCTTTTCACTGCTGACATTGGCATTCAAAGCTGGCTGTAACTCTTGAATAAACAAGGTCTCCTTAACTTTACAATGGTAGTCAGTCTTGCCAGATGCCAAAATGTCAAAATGGTCCCAGTTGATGTTGTGGCCAGTTGTTTTAACGTGATCAGCAATTGCAGAAGAGTGATCGTGTTTCGAAAGGGCCTTGAAATGTTCCGTTTTCCGGTCGTGAAGTCTTCGCTTCGTTTTCCCAATGTAAAAATCTTTGCAGTCCCAGCAACTAGCTCTGTAAATGACTTTGGATAATTGTGATCGGTTGAGTCGGTCTTTGTATGGGAAGAAGGATTTGATGCGTCGGGTGTTTTGAAAAATAACTTTAACATTAACAAAAGAGTAGAAACGATTAACACAAGATTTAAGACGCTTAGTAATGAGGTTGCTATGGAGACCTATATAAGGTAATAGTGGACGTTTTTGTGCACCTTGTGCGTTGCCATGGTAACTGATATGACGTCAAAAGTACCCTCAAAGTATAAGCCAAGCAATAGAGTTGCAAGAAGACATATAGTTTGCCCACACCATTAAATATATTTTTTGTAATCTTCCATCGTTTCACAAACACTGCAGCAACGAAAAACTCTTTCGAGCCTCCTTAAGGACGTTCACGCTAATTGTTTCTGGGCATCCTTACTGCGCACGCAAATTCACATGCCACGTCATGCATGAGCGCGCGCGCTAAGCCATAAAATAAACAAATGATAGGGCAGATGGACATTGCTAGAGCTTTGCTTGGATTTAACAATCTTGGACGTTCGGTGACCCCTATTTTTCTTTCGATGGATCATTTTCTCTCCTGATTTTCTAAGTTTAGGGAAAAAAGGAAGAAAGTCTATCGACTAGAAGTTTGAATTTTTTGGCAAAATGCACCTTCGAATTCCGTTCTTATTGGCTCTTCGTGCATCTGTGCGGCGTTTTCAAATGTTTGAAAACGTTAGTAACATTTGGAATTATTTACGCAACAGACCCACTTCTACAAAGTATGACTATAAAAGATCGTTTGCCTCCGTTGACTCACCTTCGATATTTTTAACTATAAACCCCTGTAGACCGTGCTCAGGTATATGAATTTTTCGAAATCAGTATAGTTTACCGCACGCTTTATCTCTGAAACGAAGACGGTGACCTCCAATTTTTTTTTGCATTTCCGGCACAAGTAACTCATTATCTGCCCGCAGTAAAAATTAAAAAAAAATTATATCGACTGGAAAATTTTCACGCGAACGTCCTTAAAACATCCTCCACGCAAATTTTTCATGTTTATATTAATAAGTAATCATACGGTTTTTCTCGTTCGATTTGGAATTAATTTGCACTTGTGAGTTTTTCAAAAAGCTGAAATTACAAAAGGCCGCTTCGGCTCGTGCAATTTCAGCTTTTTGAAAAACTCACAAGTGCAAATTAATTCCAAATTGAACGAGAAAAACCGTATGATTACCTATACAAAATCTGAGAATTGCTGTTTTTTGCATCGAAACCTTGTCTAACATACCTTTGTAATAAAAGATTAAACCTATCAATACACTACGTTCAATTATGAAAACAAATAGCACAGTGAGATAAAATGGTGTTGTTAATAATCACACTTTTAAGGATTTTAATTTAATGTTTCAGCCCCACAAATAATTAACAATAGATCTGAGAATTGATTTTCATCTATTTTTTTTAACTATTGACTCAATGTAACAGAACTATATCTTTATAAGAATGACTTTTATCCTTTGTAGCTTTAATTATTCTTAGCATTTGGATCTTTTTATTTAGTACACGACCCCACAAGCATGTTAGCTTTGAATTTTCATCGTGTATAAATAATAGTTGTATTGTGTTGTATTTAATATTGCATTGCTGAATCGACGGCATGTTTAATTTTTGCAATCCTGATGTGCGTGTTGAATCGAATCAACAGAGCGAGCGCAAAAACTGAAGAAGAATTTTTGTCTTTAATTTACAATGACGCTTCAGTCTTATCTCTGTTTCACCCACAGCCGTGAAAAATGAGAACGCCTGATCTCGGGTTATCACTGATGTACCTTCAAATTATTAGAGCGAATATTTAAAGAAACGTATGGGAATTAGTAAAGAGAAGCTATGTTTTAATCTTGAAGTTGAAATGGTTACTGACCTTTATAATCTGTGTTACTGGTAGCCCTCAATTCGTCTTCGAGTTTCTGATAAAATCAAATCAACTTGTTTTTACTATATACAACTTTTGCAATGGAAACTAAGGGAAATTCACATGCCAAAAAATCACAAAATGAAGCAAATTGAGTTCATTCACTTACTGTTATGTGTTGTTCAGGATTGCAATTCTCCTTATTTCCACAGGTCACATCGACACTGAGTAAAAAACTGGTAAGATAAACCAAC
>JAHPZR010031647.1:0-7500 GCA_019787425.1 Platygyra sinensis | reverse complement strand
AAAGTTGTGACCAGTTAACGTGACGTGGTCTGCAATAGCAGATGCATGACAGGTACTTGTGATCCCTTTAAAATGCTCAGTTTTTCTGTCATGCAATCTACGTTTTGTTTTTCCAATGTAAAAATCCTGGCAGTCCAACAACTAGCCTTATAAACAACTTTTGACATATGGGAACGGTTAATCTTACCTTTGTAGGGAAAAAAGGACTTGAAGCGATGAGCGCTCTGGATAATCACCCTAAAGCGGCCTTCACACGGCAAACTTAAGTTGGCAAACTCGTGTTGGAAGACTTCAAAAAGTTGACAAACTCGTTCCTTCACACGTCAAACTAGTGGCAAATTACAAACACGGCAATTTCCAACAAGGAAGCTTTTTAGTGCAGTGGCACTCACGTGCGACAGTGAAACAGAGGGAATGAAGAGAAGAAACAGAAAGCGGTGGAGAATTAGAAAGGTTTGGACGAAGCCCAGTTTGTCCGCGCGCTCCTCCGTTTTGTCGGTTTTGTTTGTTTGTAGTATCTTTGTAGGCTATAGATGAAACGTCCCGAACAGCCGGACAATTGTGAACTGCTTCGATAAATTTAAAAAGTGTTGACTCGCGTCCTCCAAGTGTCACGCAAGTAAATCACGTGAATAGAGCTCGTTTTGATTGGCTGACAGTTACCAACACATGTTGGCCAACCGTTCACACGTCAGATACGAGTTTACCAACACGAAAAAGTTGGTGAAAGAGTTGGCGAGAATAGAGGCAAGTTCTATTTGTCGCCAACAGTTTGCCAACTTGTTTGCCGACTGTTTTTGTGCCGTTCACACACATCAACTTGAGTTTGCCAACACGAGTTTGCCAACTTTAGTTTGCCATGTGAAGGCCGCTTAAAGCCATAAAATTTATTAATGCAGGTCTTATTAAGCTGTTTGGTAACAATTTTACTTTGCACCCCTAAATTAAATAAGGTAGAACTAAGATTGTTTCCTTTTTGGGAACTGTGGTGGTTGGATTTCTCGGTCTGTTTTGCTGTCTGTTCAAACATCATTGATGTTGTAATTGACAACACCTGGGCCGGGTTGTTCGAAAGCCGGTTAACGTTAACCCAGGGTTAAAATTAAACTGAAGCATTACGTTTTCTTATTTAAAAATGTTTTTCACCTTTAACGTTTGGTATAGTTTGAGATTACTACAGGTCAAAACTGAAGGCTAAACAATATAAAACACAGCACCTCACCAAAGAGTTACAAAACTGAAATAAAAATTCTCGCTAACCTGGGTTAGCTTAATCGGGCTTTGAACAATCCGCCCCTGCAGGATAACCATTCTGCAACAACAACTTCCTCAGTTCATCCAGACAAGATCGCAAAAGAGAAGGTGACGAACAGATGCGAAAACAACGGAAAGGAAGTGTGCGGATGAAGTCTACTTTGTATTTTCTAGGTGTGAAGGAGTCCCATTTTGTGTACAGGCCGGTAAAGGTCTTGAGTCTTTCGGTAAATAGATGTCGAAAAAGTGTGATTGTAAAAACTCTTATTCTTCGGCCATTTCAGCTTTAACAGAAATAATATACAAACTGCGGTTACAAACATGACAAAACAACGCATGTTGTACAAAACTTTGATTAATGACTTAACGTTTCGTATGCCTCAACATACATCCGCTGAAGTGATGGTTGGATCAACAAGATAAGCTTAAGAGAAAGACCGCAAACTAATAAAGACAACCGTGATAAAAAAGAACTAATAATATACAGTGTACGCGATTTCCAGACAGTGTTGCTTTTTGTTGCGGGGAAAGCAGGTCGAGTACCCACGGTTACTTCTTATTTCGCCTCGATCATTTAATAACTTCTGAAACTTTGCACGATATGCAAATCGCCGTTGCACGGGCCGCGCAACTATGTCGAAATCGCGTACTTAACTATAAAAATTTACGATATACCTTCGATAAATTCGCCGAGAAAATTGATGGAAGAGTATTGGTTCCTAGCCCCATGTTAAGCCTTGTGATTTCCTCGGCTTCGTTGAATATTTTTTTTCTGAAACTTTCCACGATAATCTCCCCGTTGCACGGGCCAAGCAACTAGGTCGATCGATGAAGAAAACTGCTTCGTGTAAGGCGACAGAGTTACCCGGCTAGAACTCCTCGCTGATTGGCCGGAAAAATATTTTTCTGGCCGATCAGCGGGACGGAATTCGACCTCTTCCGGAACTGGTTCGGTAAGAGTAAGTTCCCAGGGGCTCTCCAGCTCTTGAAGTAAACTCTCGCCCGAAGATATCGCTCGCCCGAAAATACCGCATCGTCCCGGCTAGTAGCCCCTGGGTTTCCAAGGATGCGGTCAGTGAGAACGATCGAAGAAGCGGGCGGGCGCGGGCGAAGACTGGAGTATCCCGCCCTCTCCATTTCTCTCTAGCTCTGGCCCGGATCCCACTCGTCGCCCACCCGCGTTTTCGATTTTCCCCACTGACCGAGAGCGCCTTGAACAGGAATTGGTTCAGTTGATTCTTTGTTATTTCGAGTTCAAACCCATTGATTTGTTTCTGCCTTCCTCAGTCCTTTACATCAGGTATTTTAAACTCGGTTTTTTTCAACTGTCAGCTGTTTCAAACGTACTGATTTCTAGCTGTTTCCCATGAGCTAAAATTTATTTCGAGTTCAAACCCATTGATTTGTTTCTGCCTTTCTCAGTCCTTTACATCAGGTTTTTTAAACTCGGTTTTTTTCAACTGTCAGCTGTTTCAAACGTACCGATTTCTAGCTGTTTCCCTTGAGCTAAAATCAGTCCCTTTTGTTTCAAACCCCATTACAGTCGAACCTCGGGTTGCAACAGCCTCTCGTGACCACCTCTCCTCAGCGACCAGTTTTCCGAAATACCAAAAGTTACCAAGTTAAACCACTATAGTTGGAATCTCTTGTAAGCGAACAATAGTTTGGAATTTTCATTTGTTTTAGACCTCCCATAGGTGACCACTTGACAGATAACAGAGCTGGAACTGGATAATAAGTTGTTGTAGTTTATTGGCTTTTTTTGAGCAATGGTGGAAAGGCGAATAACGGTCGCATGGCATAGCCTGAATTTCAGCCACCTCCTCATCTCGCTAAGTTTCCGAGACTTACCGAGGAGGAGGCGGCTGCATCAAATTCAGGCTATCGCAAGACATAGAATTCGTGGAGAAATTACGTTTTTTTCGTTAACACAACGGACTCATTCACGTAGAGTAATATAATATAAACAATAAAAATACACTGAAAATAAAACTTATATTAACTGTTGGAAAAGCAAAAACGATGGATTATCTTAGCTGCTTCGCCATTGCGGAACTTCGCCGTTAACTAAAATAACAAAGCTAATGCCTTTGATCAACGAGCTATTTGTTTCCATTTATCGCAGCACACCGAAAATGAAAACAAATCTCGTTTGAGGTTGGATTTTGGTTAGTCTGTGAGCACAGACGGATTGTACCGGTGGGATATTGGAAATAATTCAGGTTTACTGGTCTATCAAAGAAATCGGAAACAAAAAGTACTACGAAGGAAACAAAGAGAACTTGAAAAATTGAGTGAGACACTCATGACCCACTCATGGCTGAATGCAGCAGAAACAAAACTTGCATTCGTGAAAGGCCCTCTGTATGTTAGCAGCAAGAGTACAGCAGCAGCCAATGTTTACCTTATGGAATCTCTCTTATAGCTGGCTGACGAATAACCATGTTACCGCAGATATATTAAACAATTACCTTCGCAGTCTGCTTGTATCTTTTGTTTTGTTACGAGGTTTAGTTTCCAAACTTATTTCCCAACCGCGTTAATCCTCGAAGGAGCAGACACTGGCATAACGAAAAAAAAAAGCTGGGCAGGGCATTTTATACGTTTGAGTGAACAGCTCAAATTCATGCGATAGGCTTTCGCAAATGGAGGAACAAAGATATGAAGTTGCAATTAAAAAAGCCAATTTTCTCCTGAAGCTATCATTCATTTAGTTCAAAAGGCACTGCATCGCTCAACAAAGTTTCGTGGCAACCCGCCACGGGAGGTGGGGGGGGGGGGGGGTTGATTTACTTACACCGCTGGCTTTTCTCCCTTCTGTCATTTCTTTTTTTCACCCAAAATAAGAGGGCGGGGCCCCCGGGCCACTCCCCTAGTTCCGCCACTGCTTACACGCAGGTTTTTACTGTAGTAGTTCACCAAGAGGTCTGTTGTAAAAGTAGCCTACGTAGCTGGCGGTGTTGTGAGCGCACTCTACGCAGGCTATTGTAAAAGAAGAAACCATGCAGCATGTGTATAATGAACATTTATTTTTGCCAGTATCATGCTGGTGGATTTGTTCTTGATATTTAATTTTTCATGACAAATCATTATCATAGGAAAAAAGGACCAATGTATATGGTGAGTTACCGGTCCCCAGCGGACTATCCGTAAACTCACTTTATTGTGAGTCTGGGACACAAATTTGATTTACAAGATTAAATAGGAAAGTGCCATTTTAGCGAGGCATTGTAGAACAACTGAAACATTATTTGTAACCAGTATTTAGCTGAATGTGCGAGCTGAGGTCGAGCAAGAGTCAATAATAGTCGAGTGAGACAAGTTATAATCGGGGGGGGGGGGGGGGGGGTAGTGACTCGAATATAAAAAGAACGGGGGGTGCTCATCGTATCTTTTAGGAGTAAAAAAGGCAGTTTTGGTTCCTCTTAGGGTATTCAGCCTCAAAAGGCGGGAGCTTTCGCGGTACGTGTTCGGGGGATGGGCTGAAAAATGGCTGAAATATGACAGTCGTCATTATTTCTTTTAAAAATATGAAATTGTCAATGAATGTGTTGTTTTAGAATTGGTACCTATAAAAGGAGATAAAGAAATCAAGCTACGCCCTCAATAAAGGTTCTTTGTGCCCCGTTGGGGTAATTTTCAAAATGCCTGATGAGCTCCCCTGGGAGAGTCCCTGCCCCGGATTAAAGGACAAGTTGAATAGGCAATATAATGCAGTTAACGGAAGGCAAAGGGGAGTGAAGTCTACCCTCATTGTCAATCAGCCATCGTGTTTTTCTTTTCTTCTGCAATTTCAGGAGATGACGCTTCCTTGATGGCTGTCAATTTATCCACCATTTTATCAATCTCTGCATCACTGTCTTCGTCCAGGTTTCCCTCGAACTTAACACCTTCGGGAAGACTAAAGGATGTCCGACTGTCTCTGTGCAGTGCAAACTCGTCTTGGGTTGAAACGTCGAGGAATGTTTTCGTGGAATGGCGCTTTTCCAGTCGTTCCCTCGTCTTGTAGCCTCGATAGTAACTTTGTATCTTGACCGCTGCCTCAGATTTGGCGCGCCGCATTTCGCGCACCCGATAACCTCTGTAATGGGCTTGGATGGTCGTCGCTGCCGCGCCCTTTTGTTTAAGCTGTTTGCGAGTGTAATAACCACGGTAGCTTGATTGGATTTTGGTCGCAGCTTCGTCTTTTTCTGTTGCTGTGGAGTCATTTGCTTTCTGTTCCTCGTCGCCTTGTTCATTTGCTACGCTGCCATCTTTGAGAGATGAGTCGATTTCGTTGTCTTCGATCCCTCGATCAGCTGGAGAGTTACTTTTCAGTTCACCGCGAATTGCATTCCTGGTTTGATGTTCCCTAAATGCAGATTGTATTTTAATAGCGGCTGCTTCTTCCTCCCCTGTTGTCGCGACATCCTTGGTATCCCCATCTAGTCGCTGAGTCCAAACGGCGTTATCTTGCAAGTCTTTTCTAACAGCATAGCCTCGATGATCAGCCTGAATTGTTGTCGCAGCATCGTTTCGCGCCTTCAATTTCTTACGAGTGCAGTAACCACGGTAACCAGCTTGTATGCTAGTAGCAGCCGCATGTTCTTTCTCGCCGTACTCTTTGAGGCCAAAACCACTGGCAGTGTTGACCGGCAGTTCTCCCTCTCCGAGATTTTTATTGTTTGCAGTGTTTTCAGAGGTTTGTGCTTCTTGTCTTGCTTTATGCTCACGAAATGTTGCTTGAATTTTAGTGGCCGCTTTGTCAAGTTCCTCTCTTTTGCCTCCAAAAGGTTCATATCTGTAATATCCATCAATCTGTGACCCCAGAAGGCAGTCATCGTACCCTCTCTCTGTGCAAAGAAATGAAACGTTTGTGAAGGGCTGAGCAATATCTTGAAAGGAAACGCAGTGATACCCTATTTAAGCCATAAATAGCCTGGGACAGGCTCTCCGTAAGTTGGGGACGAGTGAGAAAAAGGGCATGAGTTAGGTACTGGCCAGACCGTGGGTTGGTGTTCGAGTGTGTCACTTGCTTTTATTGTTTATTGCTACCGAGCGCATGGAACAGGCTAAGATACCCTATGTAAGGATCACAGCAGGAACACAATGCCAACAGGGGCAAAGATAATAAATACCCTGATTAAGGACCGGGAACCTCAAAACCCTATCCCATCACTCGGCACATATCTACAAAGCTCATATATGGGAGTATAATTACCCCCCCCCCCCCCCCTCCCACCCAACCTGGACACCAATATGCAATAAAATGCTTTATTTGAAACTCATTGGTACCATGACTTTAGGGATTTTCTTTTGTCCTTTTCCCACTAACGCTGTCAGCGCACTAAAAGATGATCCCGAAATAGAGGATGAGGTTTTTTTACAGGTGGAGCGGCCATTTTCAATAAGATCGCCAGTTCTGCTGACCGATGAAACGGTTAATGCTGGCGCGGATTCATACTGGTTTCCAAGCACCGTTAAAGGAAATCGGTAAGATTTATCGGAATGTTTCAGAAACTCAGGAAATGAGAGACTTTAGGGAGTTACAGATTCAAAGCATTTTCTGAGGGAAAATGGCCCCGGATTCCGGTTTAAAAGCTTGCACTTCCGACACTCGTTTCGGCGTGAATCGGTCAGTTTATTAGCAAGGTTTTTTTGGTAGCGAATAGGCAAACAAAATTACGTGGTATTCCATGGAATAAACCTTTTCAGGTCTCATTGATTCAATCTTGATTGTAAATCATTAATTCTATGACCATTATAAGGTCTTGTAACAACGCCGTTGTAAAAACTTGTAGTCATCTACTTATCGTTTGCCATAATAAAGAACCTCAGTAAATTATTTTAAACCTCTAAGAGGAAAAAAAAAATTATTAACCGATTCCGCCCAGTTAAACTTTATAGATCCAAGAGAGCTCGTGAGTTACACAGAAACCAAATTGTTATTAATCATGATTAGTAGTAGTAGTATTCTTTATTAATTTTTGACTGTGGTTAACATCGAACTCTGAATTCATAACTAGAGTTATGAAAACGATGCTAAACATTTCAACCTCTCAGATTACCCTTATTTCACCTTGATTTTACCCAACTTTTAAGCCACCTCCAAGCCATGTAAACGGCCAGAAAATAGAGAAAGGAGGGCAATGCAAGGGAGATAAACGGCTAAAGAAAGAAAAAAAGGACTGACCGTCCTTTTATTTTTTATATCGTCACCTTTGGAGATAGTCTCTGGCGAGAAAAAAACGCCCTCTTAGGGCGCGA
>JAHPZR010031646.1:17500-29723 GCA_019787425.1 Platygyra sinensis | reverse complement strand
GGCTATAAAAGATGTGTTATTAAAAACTACAGTTATCATATAGTAATAGTAGACAACCGTAGCCCTTAGCGCGGACAATCGCCTACTATGATATGATGGCATGAGCAAACATGAATGGCGAGGACATTTCACCAACCCCAACTATAGTGGAATCGACCTTGGATGAGGCATAAGAGAAGGTACAGCGGTATGACACTTCTGACGCCATCGACCTAAGCTTTATTCCCTCTTCAGTGTTTCCTTCCTTTCTCATTATATCTGCCTGCCATACTTATTGTGATATATCGGACCTCATCATCCTACACTATGAAGTGATTTGCTGCTAGAGCGAGTACCATCAGATTAGCTTGTGTGTACGCTAATTGCTATGTCCAATTTGTTTCCACTTCGTTGCGTTTAAGTTTCAAGTTTCAATCTCCGTCGATTGCGTTTACACCCAGATGTTACACCCTCCCATATTTTGTAGTCGGCAGAAACAATCATCTAGTACCTATCTAGTTATGCTGCATTCTTATTGCGCAATCTATTCATGTAAAGGGCCATTATAGGAAACTTGCACTTCAGAGAGAAGCCTATATTAAGGGGCTACCCTGTTGTGCCAATGGACCTGCTGAGTTTAAATAGCAAATAACTAAAGTTCGTTAAAAAACTTAAAAACGTTCACTGGCTAAATACAATTAAAAAACTTCAAGCTTTCGGCTGTCAGGCTACAGCCTTCAATGGATAAAAAAGGAAGAAATGACAACTACAATAAATACAAAAATAGCAGTGGAGGACTATAAAAAAAGAATATATATAAAAATGGCGAGAAAAAACATGTGCTTTAAGTGTCAACTAAACTAATTTGCAGAGGCTCTCGGTGCGAAACAGGGCGTTAGGTTTTTTACTGAAAAGTGAACTTTGTCGAAAACGCTCCAAATTTCGCATGCAGTTTTGTTTCCGTGTGTCAAACAATGTTCTGCATGTTTTTTCCCTGAAGTTTGCTTCCTTTTTGAGATATTACGTATGCAAAAAAACACATTTTTCCAAGGGCATCCTCTGGGGACCTTTTGTTGAATGGAAAACAAAAGAAACCTTTTGTTTCGCTAAGCGATCAACTCACTATAATACCTTAAGCTCTTACTACTGCTTCGTTAGCACAAGCGGATGAGGCGCTGAACGGGCCAGATTCGAATTTGTTTTGCCGTGACACCGGTTCGACACGAGGTCGCTCAATTTTTTTTTTCGCTCTGTTCCTTTTCTTTTTTCAAAAATGAAGATATCTATTTTAAAAAAATGCGTATACGAGCGGGAATCTGGAGAGATTTTTTTATACAGCTTATTGTGACGTGAGACAACACGTGAATTTCGATCGAGCGTCAAAGCAAAGAGAAGTGATGCATGATGCAGTACAGCTCTTTCGACTAATATCTTAAGCATTGTTTTTAAGTACCTTGTAGCCTGCCTGGTGGTTGATAGGCATCATAAAGCCTTGATAACCCGTAAGTCACCAGCATGTTTTAAAGAAGCAAAACGTGTTCTGTAACTTCCAACGCAACTGATATCAGCGGCAAGTCAGTTATCAGCGTTCGAAGTCAGGTCGATCCAGGCAGCAAAGTCCAAGAGCAGTTCTTGCCCAAGAATAAAACCCTGTCGTGAGTTGTGGCCCATTTGCCAAGCGTTGCTAGCTTCAAAGTTTGGAAAATGAGAACTGCTTTTAGACTTATAAAATTTTTCTTGCATCATCCTCCATGTTTACCCGCGCACGAGGTGTAACAGAACCTTCCCGGCATGCATTTCGATCACGTTCGGCAAGACAAGCCAAGACAAGACAAGACAAGACAAGACTCCGTAAATCACAATAATATTTAACTAATTACAGAGCGTGTTTTTTTCCTTTTTTATTCCAACATAATAATGGCCAACAAGAAGCGATCGATTGATTCAAAACATAGATCTGTGATCCAGGTTGCGTTGATTTTACTTCAAATCGGCATGATTTGTAGTGTTTTAAACTTCTGGGATCAGGGGCCATGCAGATGTAAGGAGAGAGACCTGTACGTTGCACAGAAGGGTTAATCTGTTAATCTGTCAGCCCTACATTTTTAAGCTTATACGTTGCAGGCAGTTAAAATGAAATAGAGATAGTTGCTGTGACGCTTTAAAGTGAAATCAACATTTTAACCTATTTAGGCCCGAAATCGACGTTTTCGAGTTTACGTGCTGGGTGAAATGAACAGCTTGCTGGATTTGAAGTGAAATCAACATCCTTGCCGTCATGCCTTAACGCGAAATCGCGTAAAGTGAACTGGCTGTAATTTGAGTGAAATTAACGTCTTTGCGGTCGCGTGATAACGTGAAATCACAATTTTAACGGTTTTAAAAACCTGAAATCAACAGTTTTTAAGGTTACATCTTGATTGTTCTCCTTGGCCTAACACTGCACTAACCCTAACGCGTCCTGACCTTAACTCTAACGTTATCCGAAGCGCTAACCCTAACAATGAAGCGCTAGCGCTAACCCTCGGCAATAACCCTCACCCTTCAACGCTAACCCCGGAGTTTCAAGCGGTAACACTAAACGTTAACTCTAAGCCTAACCTTGTTCCGTAACCCTAGTTTCAAGCGGTAACCCTATTTGAAGCGGTAACCCTAGTTTCAAGCGGTAGCCCTAAGCGTTAACTCTAAGCCTAACCTTGTTCCGTAACCCTAGTTTCAAGCGGTAACCCTAGTTTCAAGCCGTAGCCCTAAGCGTCAACTCTAAGCCTAACCTTGTTCCGTAACCCTAGTTTCAAGCGGTAACCCTATTTGAAGCGGTAACCCTAGTTTCAAGCGGTAGCCCTAAGCGTTAACTCTAAGCCTAATCTTGTTCCGTAACCCTAGTTTCAAGCGGTAACCCTAGTTTCAAGCCGTAGCCCTAAGCGTTAACTCTAAGCCTAACCTTGTTCCGTAACCCTTCAACGCTAGCCCTAGTTTCGAGCGGTAACCCTAACCCTAAGTAAAACCCTAAGGGTTTAAGTCCTTGCGGTGGCGTGATAATGTGAAATTAAAATTTTAAGTCTCTGTAAATGACCTGATATCAACATTGTCTAGCTTGCGCATTGCGGGAAATTAACATCTGGCTGTAATTTGAGTGAACCGAACGTCTTTGCGGTCGCACGTTAACGTGAAATAAAAGTTTTAACGGTTTTAACCTGACATCAACACTTTTTGAGGTTACACGTTGCAAAAGATCAATATTTTGCTGGATTTTAAGTGAAATTACCGTCTTTGCGGTCACGTGCTGACGTGACAACAAATACAGGGTTTTTTGCATACGTAATATCTCGAAAACGAAACAAACTTCAGCAAAAAAACATGCAGAACATTGTCTAACGCACCTAAACAAAACTGCATGCGAAATTTGGAGCGTTTTTGATAAAGTTCATTTTTGAGTAAAAAACCTAACGCCCTTTTTCCAACCGAAGCCTTCAATTGTTAAACAGAGCCGGAAGGCAGTGGTGCTGTAACATTTCTGGGTTGTACAAGAGACGGAAATTTCTCAATGGGAAGTACCGGATTTTAGTTTTTCGAAGTTGACCTTTCAAAACAATAAACCGACGTTTTTGAAAAACATTAGGCAGGTCTCTGCAGTTACCTTATGCCAATGAGGCAAAATTTTGACACAATATGGTCAACTGGTCGCTTACAGAAAGTTCCACTACAGTTCCCTATCGCGAAGCTCTCGCTAGCTCAAAGTTTTATTTTGTTCTCTTCAGGTCAATTTCTGTAGAAATCTACCTACGATAACTGGAATCCCATTTCTCAAAGTGTATTGAGTCAAAGCCCTCCAAAATCATCGATAGAAATAGATTGACTGTAACGCATGTAAAACATCAGCGTATGAATCAGGAAACATCATGCTTTCATACCGACCTTGTAGCTCCCCCCCCGTCATTACCAACATCACCCACAATTATTCTAAAACTTTAACTAAGGGACTGTTCCGGCGTTATTTATGCCTAAGGGGGGCCCGGTGTTTAGAGTTGGAGGGGGTAAAATTTTCAAAATCAATGAAAAAGGGGGGATGTTTTTCGAAAATACAAATAAGGGGGGGGGGGGGGTAAGCTTTTAGAAATTGTTGTTTCAACACTCGTTCTGTAGCCGTTTTGCAGACATATTTAAAAAGTTGAACTTTGTATCGAGAATTCTATTTTATTACAAAGCGCCCGGACCGGGTTGTTCGAAGGCTGGTTAACGTTAACCCAGGGTTAAATGATAACTGAAGCATAACGTTTACTTATTTAGAAATGTTTTTCACCTCTAATGTTTGGTGTAGGTTGAGATTACTACAGCTCAAAACTGAAGGGCAAGCAATATAAACAGAACACCTCACCAAAAAATTACAAAACTGAAATCAAAATTCTCGCTAACCCTGGATTAGCTTAATCGGGCTTTGAACAACCCGGCCCAGCTGGTCTTTTATAGTTTGAAAAGCCAAGAAAACGTGACGTGGAGTAGCGTTAATTAAAGGTTCCTGCGTCGATTCTTTTCAGCCGATCCTTAAGTCTTAAGTTGACTATATCCTCGCCAGCAACAATAGACATTCTGCATTCCTCAGCAACTTCAATTACCTCTTTTATTTTTCTCGTTGCCAGAGTTGGGTCAATGCCAAGATTAACTGTTTCAGACCGCATGTGGAGTAATGCGATAATCGCTATTAATATACTTCTGCTATACTGTGTCCATGCTCTTCAAAAGTACCGAGACTGTTTCTTGATCTAACCTCAATTGATCCGCATTCTCATCACCAGATAAAAATTCTTGAGTAAAGTGATTCAGGAACATTGAAACATCACATGAAGAGTTGTTTAGAACAACAAACCGCTCGAGTGTAACAGGATGCGTCACAATCGCAACATTTAATCCCGTTTCTGGATGAAGTAAAATGTCCCTAAAACCTTCCTCGTCTTTGTTAGTTTCAAAAAACGAACCGTAAATGTGAAATGCTTCTTTAAATAACATATAAAGCTGGGAACCATGCAGCATTGTTTCCATGAACGCGCGAAGACCGTGAGCGGATGCACGTGCATGACCTTTGCAATTGTTTATAAATTTTGTCTCCAGTTTCAGAAGTACATCCTCGTGGTTCAATCCTTGCAATGAGCTCCTTACAAACTTTCCTATCGTTGACTTCTCTCTTAAATCTGATCTTTTCTGGGCCCACGTTAACAACGGCGCTGCAAATTCGCTTTCCTTATTTACAGCTTCCCTACTGTACGATCATTTTGGGCCTGTCACATAAACAAGGCGGGGGGGGGGGGGCAATTTTTTAAAATACCCACTTCCGGGAGGGGTAAATTTTTCATATGCCTGAATTGCTTGAAAATGTCGTAGTTTATTACAACCTATTGTTTTGTCTCCCACTACCACGCGAGTTTTAGAATGGGTCAGAAAACAAAATCGTTCCGAACGAGGCTTGGTTTGCATGTCAATGTCATTTTACTGTCAGTACAGTATCGGGCGGAAGAGGGTCTAAAGTTTCGCTTTTCGCATCCGTGATTCGTGATTTCCGGGACTGCAATCATGACAGTGCGATATTTTACACGAAAAGCCTCTGTCTGTACTAGAAATGTGTTTGAAACTGTCGGCGTCGCACATTAATTTGTACACCGACGATGTTTTTATCCGCTAACCTTTCTGCTGGAATTTCTCGAAACTAAATCCCCCTTCAGTATCATTGTGGGGTTATTCAAGCTGGCATAGACAAAGATCGAATGCCATGAAACAAGGATTCTAACTTGACGAATACAGTTTATTTAGGCTAAATATGCAATATAATTGCACGCGACAACTGGGCCGTGCAAACAAAAGAAGTATTAACAAGTGATCCTGCAAAACAATAGTGGCACTATTATAGCCACCCGTTCACTACCACAAAATTTGCATACAGTAAATTGCTACCATTCCTCTACATCGTGTCTACTGTAAACTGATAGTTACGTAATAAACATCGAGAAAAAGCAACATCGGATTCGCGCCTAATTCCTAGAACGAGCTTTAATTACCAAAAATGTACGAAAGATGTACGAAAGATCCGCGAAAAGAATCGAGCAGTTAGGGTTACCGGTCAAGGGGAATAGTGGAAAGTATGGATTTGAATGCGTCATGGCTGCACGCTAAGCGCGTTTAACTTTTAGTGCTTGTGTTGAAGCTGAAGGAGCGCTACCTTCTAGGACTGAAAAGACATTCTATTGCCGTGAACTTCCCAGATAAGCAGAAATCGGTGTAGATTTGCAGGGTAAAGTAAACAACTTATGTCGCAAATTATGTCGCGAAGCGACGATGCCGTGAAATAACTGGTATGTCATGCTATAAAACGGGTATCTCTGCAACAAAAATGCTAGATATCAACCGAATATTTCCACTTACCATATTTAAATTTGCTTGGCCTAGAAAACACTGTATCTGAAGTCCAAGCTAATTATTTTTCTTCTGTTCGACAGAGGACAAAAGCTCTTCTCAACCGACGGTTTGGAAAAACACTCTGATTACAGCTGTATGATATCTTTAGTCACATGACATCGACAAGCTATTTGAGGCGTCATATGACGGCACGGCGGAAAAACCGCTGATTGGCTGAAAAATCCGTTGTCTTAGAGCATACTCAAACGCTTTCCGCTGACAATTTGCGAGAGCCAGTTTCGAAAATGTCTGAACATTTTATAAATGGGAGCATCGAACAGCAACAATCATGGATAACAGTCGCTAAGACACACGACAATGACCAACCTTTTTCCCTTGGTGTGAATTCTCCCCTCTCCCCTCTTGAAAGGTAGCCCCCCCCCCTTCCCCCTTTTTCAATGTTGGAAACAAATAAACATCCACGAGGCGTTTGCAACATTGGTTGGGGGAAGGGGGGCAGGATTACAGACGAAAAAGGTGTTTACATTCAAACACAAAATAAAATTGTTAGTTTGAAAGCGATAGTTTCGGTTAAGTGTCTCACACTTTTGTCCATGATTGAAGCAATTTCTAATGATGTGATATGGATGTCAATTCCATAACACGATTCCTCTAGAGAATCAACTGCACACTTCATTCTATTAAAAACTGTATCACTCAATGGGCATGGAATTTAAGGTACTTGAACTGAGAAATCATTCCAAGTGTCCCCATTGTATTCATTTGAAGGGAGAGGCCCATCGTAATCAATGTCAAATGATGACATGATGTCACCATTCCGGAATTCGTTGAAGAGAAAGAGATAAAAGCGCATCCAGTGTTTACACTGCAGTGATAAATTTGTGAACCAGCAAGGCCTAAGCATCCAGTTAAATGCAAACATCCGAGGTAAGCTTACATAAGTTAATTTCATGTATCTTTTAATAATGTTCACACAAAATGAAGGCATACAGCTTCAAAATTTGTGCTTGAAAGTTCGGCATGTAGAATTCTCGGCATATTTAAAACAAAACATTTGACTGTACCATGCTACTTTACTGATCATTTTTTAAAATAATTCGATATACCTAGATTGAAGCAAACGTTAGCTTTACACTGTCGTCGCAGTCTGATGTCTGTTTGTTGAAAAAAATTTCAGCCTCAGATTGTTCTTAAATTGTTCTTATTTTTCGAGCGATTTCAGCCTCAATGTTCTTATTAAGTTTGTTCCTTTTAAAAAAAGGAGTGTTTGTTATTGTTGATTTGACTGAACTGATGAAAAAGACAATACCCAAAAATGTCCCTGTGTTGTTTTCGCTACCCAAAAAATCCCGGCGTCTTTCACAGACCCCAAAAAATCCCTTTTGGCCAAAATGTCAGACCCAAAAAAAATCCTTTGCCCCCCCCCCCCAGTCAATATATGTGAGTGGGGCCCCTGGGGCTTGGAACTTGATAAATGATCGCGACACACCAAACTACTGGCGTGTTCTTTCATCGAGTGTGAGAAGCAGTTACGATACATAATGGTAATAGGACTGAGTGGAGTCCAGTTCAGTCTGTAATCATACAAGTGATTAACGAAATCGGCCGACCGCCTTGAAAGCGTTGACGCTGACGCGAGTCTGTGAAGGCTGCGCCAGTTGGTTCTAAAGTAATTTTCAAGTGATCTCCAGCCGATCTTTGGAGCAAAGTCTGCAGTCGTGATCGGGACGCGAGCAAACAAAGGTCAACAAAAGCAAGGAATGTTCCCTTGGCTTCAGTAGATGTTCGTGGGGGAGAAGAATTGCAAGGCGAGCTCAAAGAATGTCTGCGTAGGCTATAGTGGGTTAGGTCAATGATTAACGTGAGTACTAACACGTCGTTGGAATAGGTTGTCTGGCACTGAATGAGTCCAATACTCTAATGCTTAAGACCTTGATCCTGACAAAAAAATACGACACTGTCTAGTGCTTCTGAAATTCGCTCCTCCGGAGTGATGAAAAAGAGATTGGAGACGCGACCAAAGGAGATATCGGTTTCTTTACGAGATTTGCTTATAGAACTTCCAATGATCAGCCACGTTGTCTTCTCGGAAGTTCCCAGACCCTGGTGTCATCACGGTTTTTCTACTAGTGGAACTTGCGAGAAGTACAAGACCATATCACACCATATCTTTCCTCCCCTGGGTGTGTTCCCTGTCCATTACCCCCCACCTTCCTTGGCACTCCCCCTTGTCCCATTTCTGTCCCCTACCCAAACAAAACAAGACGATATAAGTTCAATGTTTTTCTGAAAACCGTTTAATAAACAATTGTATTGACCTAATACAAAGAAATAATTTATTCAGATCAATGGTCCAAAGCATCATTGAACTAATCATTAGAACTCTCCACACCCGAAAAATATGTTCCCCAATTTTATGAAAGGGAAAAAACAAATAAACAAAACAGACGAGTCCAGATAGTCAAGTCCAAGCTGGACTTGGCTACTTATTGAAATAACTCAGATATTGAATGCTTAAAATGTTTCTAACAAATTAAAAACTTTAAAGGGAGAAGAACTTGTTAAAAATGCGAACACCTCTCAGCTGACAAAAAAGAATCCAAATCAGATTAAAACTAGTAGCAAATAACAAGTTCACAATCGCATTCACCAATCGCATTTATTGCACTTTACAATGGGAAACAAGGAAAGCTTAAGCTTTCTTGTCTCCTCCGCCGAGAGTCATTTTGTCAAAGTGATATTCGCCGAGGGAGTAGCTGCCGGTCTCGTTCATGCGCCTGAGGGTGCTGACAAAATTTGAGAGTTGTTTGATGCTGTCCACCTGTTCACCAAGGAAATTGGATTCTAGGAAGTCTTGCATCTGTTAAGCAAAGAAATGAATCAATGACCTCCTTAGAAAAAGTAATAGAGAATTATGGAATGAAAGAAAGAAAGGAAAGAGGGGAGTGTAGGAGTGAGGAAGGCATGAAGGAGGAACGAAGGTAGGCAGAGAGGTTGGGAAGGAAAGAAGTAGGGAAGGAAGGAGGGAAGAAAGGAAGGACAGAAGGAACAAAGGAAAGAAGGAACGAAGGGAGGAACGAATGAGGGACGGTGAGAAGCAAAGAAGTAGGTAAGAAAGAAAGGAACGAACGAACGAATGATGGAAGGAAGGAATGAAAGAAGGCACGAAAGAGGGACGGTGGGAAGCAAGGAAGAAGGAACAGAAGGAAGGAAGTAAGGAAGGCAGGACAGCTAGAAGGAAGGAAAAAAAGGAAGGAAGGGGAGGCAGGAAGGCAGGCAGGAAGAAGGGAAGGGAATATAGGTGATGGTAAGGGTGAGATGGATGGATGGAAAATAAAAGACCATGATTGCTCTATACCTGAGGGTCGTTATCTGATGTATTGTGCAAGTCCAACAGTGACTGATAAACGTATCTTTCCAGCTTCAGAGCATCTTTCATGGCATCCAAACCCGTGCGCCAATGATCTTCGCAAGGTTTCTGTACAAAACAAGCACAAAGCACGAGACCAAGAGCATAGTTAGCCTTTGCGTACTTAACGTGAGGAAAGGAACGCTTCATTCTGTAGTTGCGATAACAAAAATACTCTGTTGTCGGGTTTAAAAATACTGAAAACAACATAAAATGATGTTTTGTTGTATCAAGAAAGACTGACAAAATCTAGCCGTCAAATACAGCGGGGAAACGAGAGCACATCTTGATTTGAACGTTCGTCAACGCCAGCTCTTGCTGCACTTACCCTAATGCTAACAAGCTTAACACGGCCTCCGCGCTTGTTTTGATACTCCATCAGCTGCAAAACAAAAACATAAACATTGCAAAACAATATCAAGAGTAATATGCACCCACTTGACGATAACAGCGAACCAGGTAAACTTAAACTTGAAATAGAACAGGAACACGAAATCAGAACCGGTTAACAACTTACCAAGTGCGCATGCTTCAGCTCTTCCTCTGAGGACTCCTTGAAGAATTTGTGAAACCCAGGGAGGTTAATATCTTCACGGTCGAAATGCATGGCCTGGACACCAGGGAAAAACAATAAAAGATACAATTGAGACAATGAAACCTTTGAATTAACTGTTGAGAGAACCTGCAGTGAAGAAAAAAAAATACCTGAAACACATGGGATGCTTTAAGAAACCTTACCATAGACATGTAGGTGTAATGAGCAAAGAGCTCTCGGTTGATCTGTTGATTAACTGCTTTTTCCGATTCTTCTCCGTAGTTAAGACGTTGTATAGGACGACCTTCAACGGGTGCCCCTGGAAAAACAGTTGCCATTATAAGTTGTTGCTCGGAACGCTATAAAACACATTTTCATGTTCTTGTTTGAAATAATGCAAAACTCGGGAATCACCTTAAGGAGGCTCGAAAGGGTTTTTAGCAGCACGCGTGCGCGCAAACACACACGTCAGCTGAATGAATCAAAGTTAGCACACCGGAAGTTAAATCTTGCGTAAAATCGCGCGAACCGTAAATTGTCTAGTCATTCTAAAGTTAGACCTTGAACTAATTGCAACAGAAAGTCCGTTTGCGCAAAACAACTATTTAAGTGACTCTAACCAACATGTTAAAAGTCTACCAAAATCTACCCGGCGGAAAATCGTTACTTTATCGGAACATTTTCAACTAATTTGCATAATTTCAAAAGGGCTGCTTGTTTGTGTTTTTTGGAATGTTAAAAAAGCGCAGCTGAAAATCAACGTCATGAAATAAGTTATTTAGTTGCGCTAACCAACATAACAAAAATTCAGAAAAATCTAGCAAAGAGAAACGCTCTCATTCGCTAAGAACTATTATGAATAATTTACTGGCTGCTTGTCTCCTTTTTGAAACAATTTATTGCAAATTCGTTGTGAATTTAAAGTAAAAATAGCAACTTGGGTTAGCGTAAATGCAAAACATCCACAACACTAAAAAAGTTATTTAACTCTTTTTTTTTTTTAAAAAAGGCAAAGCCTTAGCGGCAAAAAAGTCATCTTACCACAGTTGCACTAACAACATTGTACTAATAACTTGTACTATTTCTGTTCTTTAAAGTGGAACATCCTCCACATTTAACACAACTTCGTAAAAAGTAATTTCCTCAAAAACATCTGCAACTGAAGATATTTAAATTGGTACTACTAATAACATTGTATTACTTCAGTTCTTTACAGTGGAACTTCCTCCACACTTAACACAACATCGAAAATAATAATTTCACATTTGCAACTGAATTAAGATAACTAAATTGTTACTGCTACTTGACTAAATTGTATTGTTTCTGTTCCCGGGGGGGGGGGGGGGGTACTCCCTTATGTGGGCTATATAGGTATGTGCGTAGGGTGCGTAGGGTATGGTTTTTTAGCCGTTTTGGTCATAAATAGGGTATCAAGTTTAGCTGATTTTGGCCATTTTGTAAATATGTAAATAACTTAGATATATATACTTGTAAATAACTTAGATACATATACTTTTTTTTATTACTCAAATATTGTAACATAAGATATGTACTTTTTATCTTGTGAAGAAATAAAGACCACCATCACCACCACCACCATTTTGGTCATAAATAGGGTATGGTTTTTGTACTCTAGCCCTGATATGGGTATGTTCTTAAACCTGGAGGCCACTTTTTCATCATTATCGAAAAGAAAATCAACAATAGGCCTTCACAAGTTACGTTTACGGTAATTTCACATTGGTCTGAGCTAGGGATCCAATTATAACGCAGGTCTTAAACAGGATTTTGATGTAGGGTTTAGGTCATAAATAGGGTTTCGAATTTTTGGTCAAGTCATAAATAGGGTAGGGAATATCGCAGATTTTGGTCATAAATAGGATAAGGGTTTTGGG
>JAHPZR010031646.1:0-15000 GCA_019787425.1 Platygyra sinensis | reverse complement strand
TGAATTTTTCGAAATCAGTATAGTTTACCGCACGCTTTATCTCTGAAACGAAGACGGTGACCTCCAATTTTTTTTTGCATTTCCGGCACAAGTAACTCATTATCTGCCCGCAGTAAAAATTAAAAAAAAATTATATCGACTGGAAAATTTTCACGCGAACGTCCTTAAAACATCCTCCACGCAAATTTTTCATGTTTATATTAATAAGTAATCATACGGTTTTTCTCGTTCGATTTGGAATTAATTTGCACTTGTGAGTTTTTCAAAAAGCTGAAATTACAAAAGGCCGCTTCGGCTCGTGCAATTTCAGCTTTTTGAAAAACTCACAAGTGCAAATTAATTCCAAATTGAACGAGAAAAACCGTATGATTACCTATACAAAATCTGAGAATTGCTGTTTTTTGCATCGAAACCTTGTCTAACATACCTTTGTAATAAAAGATTAAACCTATCAATACACTACGTTCAATTATGAAAACAAATAGCACAGTGAGATAAAATGGTGTTGTTAATAATCACACTTTTAAGGATTTTAATTTAATGTTTCAGCCCCACAAATAATTAACAATAGATCTGAGAATTGATTTTCATCTATTTTTTTTAACTATTGACTCAATGTAACAGAACTATATCTTTATAAGAATGACTTTTATCCTTTGTAGCTTTAATTATTCTTAGCATTTGGATCTTTTTATTTAGTACACGACCCCACAAGCATGTTAGCTTTGAATTTTCATCGTGTATAAATAATAGTTGTATTGTGTTGTATTTAATATTGCATTGCTGAATCGACGGCATGTTTAATTTTTGCAATCCTGATGTGCGTGTTGAATCGAATCAACAGAGCGAGCGCAAAAACTGAAGAAGAATTTTTGTCTTTAATTTACAATGACGCTTCAGTCTTATCTCTGTTTCACCCACAGCCGTGAAAAATGAGAACGCCTGATCTCGGGTTATCACTGATGTACCTTCAAATTATTAGAGCGAATATTTAAAGAAACGTATGGGAATTAGTAAAGAGAAGCTATGTTTTAATCTTGAAGTTGAAATGGTTACTGACCTTTATAATCTGTGTTACTGGTAGCCCTCAATTCGTCTTCGAGTTTCTGATAAAATCAAATCAACTTGTTTTTACTATATACAACTTTTGCAATGGAAACTAAGGGAAATTCACATGCCAAAAAATCACAAAATGAAGCAAATTGAGTTCATTCACTTACTGTTATGTGTTGTTCAGGATTGCAATTCTCCTTATTTCCACAGGTCACATCGACACTGAGTAAAAAACTGGTAAGATAAACCAACAAAATCTGCAAAAAAGTGTTGAGATTTAAATACGCCGGAGAGATCGTGCACTGATATGAGCTAGATATAAACAAAGCATACGATTTCGATGAGTAACGCTTTTGTTTTCGTTCAAAACTAGTTTTTGGTGAACTCATTTTATCTAGATCCTGTTCACTTATACCCTGTCACAAAGATGATTGGGTTTATATTATGAAGGAACCGTTGTCAATGTTGTCAAGTTTATTAGCTGTGCTATTTAGTGTTACCCTCGTAAAATAAAGTCTTTATTATTATTATTATTATTATAACATTACTGAGCACACTGTAGGAGCACAGAGTGCAGAGCAAGCTGGCACAAGTCCATTGCTGTTATGAAACGCCTGAGCTTGAAAAGCACTCGAGGTCTTCTCTTGCGCTGACACCCAATGCAATAGTATTAATTGTGATTTAGAAGAAAAAGGATGGAGCACCATAGTTGGGGAACCACACATATGCAGTGATTTGGCAAAATTTTCTCGCGTGGCCTTTTCAGTTTTCGCTATCTAAATGGATAACTGAAGCAAGGGCATCGATTATGGTTTAAAAGGGCAAGGACACCCGCCAGGGACAGATTACTGCTTGCTGGATGCCTGGTAACCTGAACTCTCGGTGTCTCGAATCTCACGTAACTACAGACAAACCTCCGATTGCGACCATCTTTCGTAATCGATCACCTCTGCTCAGCGACCAGTTTTCCGAAATACCAATAGTTTCCAAGTAGAATCACTATATTTGGAGCCTTCTGTAAGCGACCACCTCTCGTAAACGACCTTAGCCGTAGCCGAGGGGTGGATGATATGGCTACACGTTGAGTAAAACGACCTCGACCACTTTCAGCGCTAAATGTTTGAAATTTTCTGTTATTTTTGACCCCCTGTAAGCGACCACTTGACAGATAACAGATCCGGAAGGCCGTGGTGTTGTAGCATCCGGTCTTGGGCTGTACAAGAGACGGAAATTTCTCAATGGGAAGTATTGTACCGGATTTTATTTTTTCGAAGTTGACTTCTCATAAGAATAAAACGTTTTTTAAAAACACGAGGCAGGTCTCTGCAGTTACCTTATACCAATGAGGCAAAATTTTGACTCAATATGGTCTCCCTTTCTCTTAAGCGACCGCCTCACGTGAGCGACCTGTGCGGGAGGTTCGACTGCAGTTCCCTACCGAACCCTCGATGACGCGAAGCTCTCGCTACAGTCACTAGCTCAAAGTTTTTTTTGTCCTCTTCAGGTCGATTTCTGTACAAATCTACCTTTGATAACTCGAACCCCATTTCTCAAAGTGTAATGAGTCAAAGCTCTCCAAAATCGTCGATAGAAAAAGATTGACTGTAACGCATGCTAAAACATCAGGGTGTGAATCGGAAAACAGAGACTATTTGGGTTCGGCAATCGGGCTCACTAAAACATAGATACATTGACTTGGCCGGGTTCTGTCTTTCAAAGCCGGTTTAAACGACCGGTTTCCCAGTTTATATGTGTGATATTTTGAAGCACGATAACGCACTAGTACCATCCAGGGCAATAAGAAAGATGATGAAACAATTCCGTGCTAGCATCTATTGCATTTTATTGACTGCAGCAAAGGTCTATGGCAATGACATCATTGAATTGTAACGTTGCCGTTGTGAAGAGGTGGCGTTGAAGAGTGAATATATGGATCTTACGCGGGACAAAATTTGTAGAGAAGTAGCCCGCGTTAGTGGGGATTCGACCTCACTGGAGTTTATGTTATCTCAAACTGATCGCCGCTAGGCTTTTGTACATTATGCTAGCATTTTTTCTAGCATTTTAGTGAGGCAAAAGCATTGAGAATTATTCGGGCATTTTAGTGGCATTTTCCCGGAAAATTAATATTTTTTTCCACAGAATATAGAAATAAACATTATTTTTTACGAGAAAATGAAGACTTAACTTGACCTCTTTCCCCAAGTGTCCCCCTAAAGGGGGATTAAAAAAACAGCAGATCATTCAGAAAATTATCTGTTGGTGTATTCAAACTTTTACATACGTTGTTATTAGCTTGTCATACAAGTATACGTTTTGGTGAAGCACTCTGAACTGTTAATTGTGTTCAGACGTTAAATTATTGAAAATTGTAAACCACTATGTATGAGCATTAACTGAGCATTTTAGTGGCATTCTTGAAGAAACCGAACATTTTAGTGGAAAAAAGGAAGCATTAAGGTAGAGCATTTTAGTGGGGAAATAAAGGCATAATGTACAAAAGACTAGAAGCCACCTATTGTTTATAATCAAAATCTCAAGAGAACGTCTCTGACAAATTTAAGCCAACTGGAGAAATGAAAACATGATGTCCTGGGTCCTCATCGGTATATAAACATGAGAGACTCATTACACTCATGTCCGAAGAACTTTTTGTAACTTGGGACTTCCACGCGATATCCAAGTTTATTACAAACTATTATTTTGTCTCCAACCATATCTCGCGAGTTTTAGAATCGGTCAGCCGGAAAACAAAATCGTGCTTGGTTTGCATGTTACGGATTTCTGTCAGTCTCGGGCGGAAGAGGGTTTAGGGTTTCGCTCTAAGCATTCGTGACTCGTGATTTCCGGCAGTGCACTATTTTATACGAAAAACCTCTGTCTGTACTTAAAATCTGTTTGAAACTGTTGTCTTCGCACATCAATTCATGCACCGACCATGTTTTCGTCCGCTAACCTTTCTGCTGGAATTTTTCGAAACTCAAACTCGCCCTTTAGTATCATTTAAGGGTTATTCAAGCTGGCATAGAGGTCAAATGCCATGAAATAAGGATTCTAACATGACGAATACAGTTTATCTAGGCTCAATATGTAATATAACTGCACGCGACATCTGGGCCGTGCAAACAAAAGAGGCATGTTAACAAATGATCTTGCAAAACAATAGTAGTACTATTAAAACCACCCGTTCACTACCACACAATTTGCATAAAGTAAATTGCTGTCATTCTTCTGCAACGTGTCTTCTGTAAGCTGATAGTTACGTAATAAAAATTGGGAAAAAGCAACATCGAATTCACGCCTAATTCCTAGAAGGAGCTTTAATTGCCAAAAATGTACGAAAAATGTACGAAAGATCCGCGAAAAGAATCGAGCAGTTAGGGTTACCGGTCAAAGGAAAAAGTGCAGTGGAAAGTACGGATTTGAATAAGTTATTGCTGCACGCTAAACGCGTTTCACTTTTTGCTTGTGTTGAAGCTGAAGGAATGCTACCTTCTAGGACTGAAAAGACATTCTATTGCCGTGAACTGCCCAGATAAGCAGAAATCGGTGTAGATTTGCAGGGTAAAGCAAACAAATTATTACGTATAATGCAAATAGCTTTGAAACATAATTGGGCGCCAAGCGACGATGCCGTGAAATAACTGGTATGTCATTATATAAAACAGATATCTCTGCAGAAAAATGCTATATATCAACCGAATATTTCCACTCACCATATTTCAATTTTCTTGACTTAGAAGACACTGTATCTGAAGTCCAGCTCTTCTCAATCGAGGGCTTGGATAAACTATGATTACAGCTGTATGTCAGATATCTTTAGTCACATGACATCGACAAGCTATATGACAAACCAATCCGACAACTAGATTACTCTTCCCAGGGGAAGACATTCTTCTTGGTGCTGACCAAAATGAGCGCGGCGTCTGTAGACGAGAATGATGGGACCGGGACGCAGAACCCTTTAACCCTAACCCTAACCCTAACCGTTCTTGAATTAGTAGTCTCCTTTATCTTGCAGTGAGTATCAGAACGACCTTTTGCTAATATCTCAAAGTGGTCCCATTTTAAGTTGTGACCAGTTGACGTGACGTGGTCTGCGATAGCAGATGCATGACAGGTACTAAATGTTCTGTTTTTCTGTCATGCAATCTACGTTTTGTTTTTCCAATGTAAAAATCCTGGCAGTCTTAACAACTAGCCTTGTAAACAACTTTTGGCATATGGGAACGGTTGATCTTATCTTTGTAGGGAAAACTGAAAGGACTTGATGCGATGAGCGCTCTGGAAAATCACCCTAAAGCGGCCTTCACAATGACACGGCAAACTTAAGTTGGCAAACTCGTGTTGGAAGACTTCAAAAAGTTGGCAAACTCGTTCCTTCACACGTCAAACTAGTGGCAAATAACAAACACGGCAATTTCCAACATGGAAGCTTTTTTAGTGCAGTGGCACTCACGTGCGACAGTGAAACAGAGGGAAAGAAGAGAAGAAACAGAAAGCGGTGGAGAATTAGAAAGGTTTGGACGAAACCCAGTTTGTCCGCGCGCTCCTCCGTTTTGTCGGTTTTGTTTGTTTTTAGTATCTTTGTAGGCTATAAATGAAACGTCCCGAACAGCCGGACAATTTTGAACTGCTTCGATAAATTTAAAAAGTGTTGACTCGCGTCCTCCATTTTGTGAAGTGTCACGCAAGTAAATCACGTGAATAGAGCTCGTTTTGATAGGCTGACAGTTACCAACACATGTTGGCCAACCGTTCACACGTCAGATAAGAGTTTACCAATTAACACGAAAAAGTTGGTGAAAGAGTTGGCGAGACGAGAGGCAAGTTCTATTTGTCGCCAACAGTTTGCCAACTTGTGTGCCGACTGTTTTTGTGCCGTTCACACACATCAACTTGAGTTTGCCAACACGAGTTTGCCAACTTCAGTTTGCCACGCCGTGTGAAGGCCGCTTAAGATCAATGCAGCCATAAAATTTATTAATGCAGGTCTTAAGCTGTTTGGTAACAATTTTACTTTGCACCCCTAAATAAGGTAGAACTAAGATTGTTTCCTTTTTGGGAACTGTGGTGGTTGGATTTCTCGGTCTGTTTTGCTGTCTGCTCAAACATCATTGATGTTGTAATTGACAACACGTGCAGGATAACCATTCTGCAACAACAACTTCCTCAGTTCATCCAGACAAGATCGCAAAAGAGAAGGTGACGAACAGATGTGAAAACAACGGAAAGTGAGTGTGCGGATGAGGTTCACTTTGTATTTTTTAGGTGTGAAGGAGTCCCATTTTGTGTACAGGCCGGTAAAGGTCTTCTTTCGGTAAATAGATGTCGAAAAAGTGTGATTGTAAAAACTCTTATTCTTAGCCCATTTTAGCTTTAACAGAAATAATATACAAACTGCGGTTACAAACATGACAAAACAACGCATGCTGTACAAAACTTTGATTAATGACTTACATCCTCAGAAGTGACGGTTGGGCCATCCCCTTTTTTTTTTTCGTTTACTGGCGAATACGTTTTCTGATTTTGGGTCGGTCGGTCGGAAAAGAAAAAAAAAAGGCCGAAAAAAAAAGGGGAAGAAGTCTGGAACTAGGAGACCCAGTACCTCAGCATAGTGTCTGTGGAGCCTGAAAACGACTAGACGAGGTTACAAAGTCGACATAACGACAATGGAGGAAGAAAAGATGGACGTCGTAATTAAGGTCATTCCACTGAAATAGAGCCAGCACTGAGATTTTTGCCAACCTTTGCCAGTTGATTGTTTATATTATAGAAACTAAAATTTTTAAATAAAAAGGAGGGGTCTCCATCCCATGCCCGGCCAGGTTCGTTTAGGAGCAACAGCACCTCTATTATCAACTTCGTTCCCAGGGCCTTTTCTCTACTTGAATACAGCATAAGTGCCCCTCATAAACACGAGTGAAGCGACAAAATGGTCGAGTGACCGAACAGTAAACGGCAAAAGTATAAATGTCACGAACCGTAGAATTCGTATATTTTACAAAATATTATTAATTGTCCGCCTTGACAGGCAAGAAATCCGGTAGACGCTGAAACAGCAGAGATTTGCAAAGCCAGTCGGTAGAACGGCAACAAGATCTTTGCCTTTCGGTGAATATTCAAAACATTTCACTTGAAGTGGCTTTAACTGAACAAAACTACGCAAAGTTTCAACGTTTAAAAGCAAATCCAAGTCGAAAAGCACAGACAGTGTCTCTGCAATCTCGATTTTGGCACTTTTGATTATGCAAACTCGCTAATTTATTACACCCAGGATTTCCGGGTGTAAGGCAGGCACGTGACCAGCCGATGCCAGGGCCTTTTCACTTCCCGCACTCCAGCCAAGGAAAAGGCCCTGGGAACGAGGTTGCTCTTTTATACCCATACAGGGTTCGTTCAGGTTATGGAGGTCCTTGAAAGTTATGGAAAATTAAAATTCTGTTTGATAGGTTATTAACTGCGGATCACAAGGCAAGGACAATGAAAGATAGAGACACTAATTAAGCAGCGTAAACTGCACGCATTTTGGTGAACTCCAGAGTTTGCCTGTTGGACTGTTCAAGGCTAAAAAACGCTCTAAAACAAGTTTAGGGTTTGAATTTTTGAAACTGACAGCTAATCCTAACGTCTTGGAAAACTTGAAAAGGTCATGGAAAAAGTCATGGGAAGTCATAGAATTTAAACAACTCAAAAGAGTACGAACCCTGCCATAAATTCTTATAATAGCACCATGATTATAGTCACGATTGCTTACTAGATCCACGTTTCCGACGATCGTTTCTTTTTCTACACTGAGAATTGGTCCATATTTATTTTAAATAGAAAATGTTTTTACTCAATTAAAAATAAAAGAAAAAATTGATAGGTCACTGAACAAAAAGCCGCCATTTTTTACTGCGCGCGCGAAGATCTCGCCAGAAATTATGCGCAGAACTGCCAGCACAAAACATTGTCTGTATTTTAGATTAAAGTGACGATTTCTTGAGATTTTGTAGTTGTTGAAGTCTTACTAAGAAATCAGTCTCAATAGACGTGTGGCTTTACAATCCAAAACAAACTAAGCTAAGCTGAAAAACCAGTCAAATATATGCCATTGCCTTCTTCATAACTTTTTTTTTTTTTTTTGAAAACGCGAAAATCTGGGTCGGTCGGACGACGGTAAACGAAGGAAAAGAAGGGGATGGCCTTGGATCAACAAGATATTTAAATGCTTAAGAGAAAGACCGCAAACTAATAAAGACAACCGTGATAAAAAAGAACTAATAATATACAGACCCATAAAAGCCTGCTGGACAATATATAAAAGTTTCTCGCTGCCCACATTTTCGTTTAAAGAAGGTTTTAAATCCTTAATCAATAATGTTTCTTTAATTCTACAATGAATATGAGAACGCCCGGTTGCTAAAATTTCAAAATGGTCCCATTTGTGTCGTTTGATGATATCCAAGAAAGGGATTGTACTGTTCTCTTCGAATAGGCTAGTTTCGAATTGTGCAGCGACAAAAGAACAGAGTCGAGGTTCAGGGGAATAATTAGCATTTTGTATTGTTCAAAACAAAGGAAAATGCAAATTACTCCCCTGAACCTCGACTCTGTTCTTTTGTTGCTGCACAATTCGAAACTAGCCTATTCAACGGTGAATTTGATGTTTGCTGTCACTTCTGAAGATGTATGTCGAAACATACGAAACGTCAAAGAAAGTTCAATAATTTTGTCTCCCAACATGCGTTTTATTGTTATGTTTGTAACTGCAGTTTGTGTGCATTACACCATTACACGGGCCATTACACCCTCAGGAATCCATTCTTCCCCAAGATCCAATCACGCATGCGCACCGAGAAGGGTAAAAATGGGGGAAAATATTCCCGAGGGTGTAGTCGGACGATGAGTTTTGTCTGCACGGGGACTTATTGTACTCGTCACCAGGTGCCCCTAGCTCAGCGCCATTTTGAACTCTGCAGGGAATGATCTTAACGGTTTCGGGCCGCCATTCTAGTAGGTTAACTTACAAGTTCTACGGAGGCTGGTGGCTTCGCGTTGTTAGCTGGAGATGCTTCAGTGGATTCATGGTTTAGAGAAATTCATACCGTGTTTATTTAGCGACTGGATTCGATTTTCGCGAAAAAAATCGTGCTTGTTTTGGGTCGATCGGAGCCCGAGTTTGCTGCCAGCCTCCCACCTAGTGATAAAGACTACTTTTTTCCAAAACTACGTGTACGTATTAAGGACAACATAAACTCGCCACATGGTAAGTTTTATCGATTTTTATTTGCATTTTCTAGCAAATTTTCCGACCTAAACTTCGCCCCATATGTTCTCTATATGTCAGGTGTCACACACAGTGAGCCTGGGTTACCTATGGTTTGGAATGGACTAGACTGCTGGATTGGACTACATGCAGTAGAATGAAGTCCCCTTAGCGCCCGATTACAAGCTAATTCGAACTTAGTGTACGCGATTTCCAGACAGTGTTGTTTTTTGTTGCAAGGAAAGCTAGTCGAGTACCCACGGTTACTTCTTATTTCGCCTCGATCGTTTAATAACTTCTGAAACTTTGCACGATATGCAAATCGCCGTTGCACGGGCCGCGCACTTGCTATGTCGAAATCGCGTACATAACTATAAAAATTTACGATATACCTTTGATAAATTCGCCGAGAAAATTGATGGAAGAGTATTGGTTCTTAGCCCCATGTTAAGCCTTGTGATTTCCTCGGCTTCGTTGAATATTTTTTTCTGAAACTTTCCACGATAATCTCCCCGTTGCACGGGCCAAGCAACTAGGTCGATCGATGAAGAAAACTGCTTCGTGTAAGAAGGCGACAGAGTTACCCGGCTAGAACTCCTCGCTGATTGGCCGGAAAAATATTTTTCTGGCCAATCAGCGGGACGGAATTCGACCTCTTCCGGAACTGGTTCGGTAAGAGTAAGTTCCCAGGGGCTCTCCAGCTCTTGACGTAAACTCTCGCCCGAAGATATCGCTCGCCCGAAAATATCGCATCGTCCCGGCTAGTAGCCCCTGGGTTTCCAAGGATGTCGGTCAGTGAGAACGATCGAAGAAGCGGGCGGGCGCGGGCGAAGACTGGAGTATCCCGCCCTCTCCATTTCTCTCTAGCTCTGGCCTGGATCCCACTCGTCGCCCACCTGCGTTTTCGATTTTCCCCACTGACCGAGAGCGCCTTGAACAGGCTAATTCAGAATGGTTCAGTTGATTCTTTGTTATTTCGAGTTCAAACCCATTGATTTGTTTCTGCCTTTCTCAGTCCTTTACATCAGGTAATTTAAACTCGGTTTTTTTCAACTGTCAGCTGTTTCAAACGTACTGATTTCTAGCTGTTTCCCTTGAGCTAAAATCAGTCCCTTTTGTTTCAAACCCCATTACAGTCGAACCTCGGGTTGCAGCAGCCTCTCGTGACCACCTCTCCTCAGCGACCAGTTTTCCGAAATACCAAAAGTTACCAAGTTAAACCACTATAGTTGGAATCTCTTGTAAGCGAACAATAGTTTGGAATTTTCATTTGTTTTAGACCTCCCATAGGTGACCACTTGACAGATAACAGAGCTGGAACTGGATAATAAGTTGTTGTAGTTTATTGGCTTTTTTTGAGCAATGGTGGAAAGGCGAATAACGGTCGCATGGCATAGCCTGAATTTCAGCCACCTCCTCCTCTCGCTAAGTTTCCGAGACTTACCGAGAGGAGGAGGCGGCTGCATCAAATTCAGGCTATCGCAAGACATACAAGTCGTGGAGAAATTACGTTTTTTTCGTTAACACAACGGACTCATTCACGTAGAGTAATATAATATAAACAATTAAAATACACTGGAAATAAAACTTATATTAACTGTTGGAAAAGCAAAAACGATGGATTATCTTAGCTGCTTCGCCATTGCGGAACTTCGCCGTTAACTAAAATAACAAAGCTAATGCATTTGATCAACGAGCTATTTGTTTCCATTTATCGCAGCACACCGAAAACGAAAACAAATCTCGTTTGAGGTTGGATTTTGGTTAGTCTGTGAGCACAGACGGATTGTACCGGTGGGATATTGGAAATAATTCAGGTTTACTGGTCTATCATAGAAATCGGAAACAAAAAGTACTACGAAGGAAACAAAGAGAACTTGAAAAATTGAGTGAGACACTCTGCCACCATGCGAATGCAGCAGAAACAAAACTTGCGTTCGTGAAAGGCCCTCTGTATGTTAGCAGCAAGAGTACAGCAGCAGCCAATGTTTACCTTATGAAATCTCTCTTATAGCTGGCTGACGAATAACCATGTTACCGCAGATATATTAAACAATTACCTTCGCAGTCTGCTTGTATCTTTTGTTTTGTTACGAGGTTTAGTTTCCAAACTTATTTCCCAACCGCGTTAATAATCCTCGAAGGAGCAGACACTGGCATAACGAAAAAAAAAAGCTGGGCAGGGCATTTTATACGTTTGAGTGAACAGCTCAAATTCATGCGATAGGCTTTCGCAAATGGAGGAACAAAGATATGAAGTTGCAATTAAAAAAGCCAATTTTCTCCTGAAGCTATCATTCATTTAGTTCAAAAGGCACTGCATCGCTCAACAAAGTTTCGTGGCAACCCGCCACGGGAGGTGGGGGGGGGGGGGGGTTGATTTACTTACACCGCTGGCTTTTCTCCCTTCTGTCATTTCTTTTTTTCACCCAAAATAAGAGGGCGGGGCCCCCGGGCCACTCCCCTAGTTCCGCCACTGCTTACACGCAGGTTTTTACTGTAGTAGTTCACCAAGAGGTCTGTTGTAAAAGTAGCCTACGTAGCTGGCGGTGTTGTGAGCGCACTCTACGCAGGCTATTGTAAAAGAAGAAACCATGCAGCATGTGTATAATGAACATTTATTTTTGCCAGTATCATGCTGGTGGATTTGTTCTTGATATTTAATTTTTCATGACAAATCATTATCATAGGAAAAAAGGACCAATGTATATGGTGAGTTACCGGTCCCCAGCGGACTATCCGTAAACTCACTTTATTGTGAGTCTGGGACACAAATTTGATTTACAAGATTAAATAGGAAAGTGCCATTTTAGCGAGGCATTGTAGAACAACTGAAACATTATTTGTAACCAGTATTTAGCTGAATGTGCGAGCTGAGGTCGAGCAAGAGTCAATAATAGTCGAGTGAGACAAGTTATAATCGGGGGGGGGGGGGGGGGGTAGTGACTCGAATATAAAAAGAACGGGGGGTGCTCATCGTATCTTTTAGGAGTAAAAAAGGCAGTTTTGGTTCCTCTTAGGGTATTCAGCCTCAAAAGGCGGGAGCTTTCGCGGTACGTGTTCGGGGGATGGGCTGAAAAATGGCTGAAATATGACAGTCGTCATTATTTCTTTTAAAAATATGAAATTGTCAATGAATGTGTTGTTTTAGAATTGGTACCTATAAAAGGAGATAAAGAAATCAAGCTACGCCCTCAATAAAGGTTCTTTGTGCCCCGTTGGGGTAATTTTCAAAATGCCTGATGAGCTCCCCTGGGAGAGTCCCTGCCCCGGATTAAAGGACAAGTTGAATAGGCAATATAATGCAGTTAACGGAAGGCAAAGGGGAGTGAAGTCTACCCTCATTGTCAATCAGCCATCGTGTTTTTCTTTTCTTCTGCAATTTCAGGAGATGACGCTTCCTTGATGGCTGTCAATTTATCCACCATTTTATCAATCTCTGCATCACTGTCTTCGTCCAGGTTTCCCTCGAACTTAACACCTTCGGGAAGACTAAAGGATGTCCGACTGTCTCTGTGCAGTGCAAACTCGTCTTGGGTTGAAACGTCGAGGAATGTTTTCGTGGAATGGCGCTTTTCCAGTCGTTCCCTCGTCTTGTAGCCTCGATAGTAACTTTGTATCTTGACCGCTGCCTCAGATTTGGCGCGCCGCATTTCGCGCACCCGATAACCTCTGTAATGGGCTTGGATGGTCGTCGCTGCCGCGCCCTTTTGTTTAAGCTGTTTGCGAGTGTAATAACCACGGTAGCTTGATTGGATTTTGGTCGCAGCTTCGTCTTTTTCTGTTGCTGTGGAGTCATTTGCTTTCTGTTCCTCGTCGCCTTGTTCATTTGCTACGCTGCCATCTTTGAGAGATGAGTCGATTTCGTTGTCTTCGATCCCTCGATCAGCTGGAGAGTTACTTTTCAGTTCACCGCGAATTGCATTCCTGGTTTGATGTTCCCTAAATGCAGATTGTATTTTAATAGCGGCTGCTTCTTCCTCCCCTGTTGTCGCGACATCCTTGGTATCCCCATCTAGTCGCTGAGTCCAAACGGCGTTATCTTGCAAGTCTTTTCTAACAGCATAGCCTCGATGATCAGCCTGAATTGTTGTCGCAGCATCGTTTCGCGCCTTCAATTTCTTACGAGTGCAGTAACCACGGTAACCAGCTTGTATGCTAGTAGCAGCCGCATGTTCTTTCTCGCCGTACTCTTTGAGGCCAAAACCACTGGCAGTGTTGACCGGCAGTTCTCCCTCTCCGAGATTTTTATTGTTTGCAGTGTTTTCAGAGGTTTGTGCTTCTTGTCTTGCTTTATGCTCACGAAATGTTGCTTGAATTTTAGTGGCCGCTTTGTCAAGTTCCTCTCTTTTGCCTCCAAAAGGTTCATATCTGTAATATCCATCAATCTGTGACCCCAGAAGGCAGTCATCGTACCCTCTCTCTGTGCAAAGAAATGAAACGTTTGTGAAGGGCTGAGCAATATCTTGAAAGGAAACGCAGTGATACCCTATTTAAGCCATAAATAGCCTGGGACAGGCTCTCCGTAAGTTGGGGACGAGTGAGAAAAAGGGCATGAGTTAGGTACTGGCCAGACCGTGGGTTGGTGTTCGAGTGTGTCACTTGCTTTTATTGTTTATTGCTACCGAGCGCATGGAACAGGCTAAGATACCCTATGTAAGGATCACAGCAGGAACACAATGCCAACAGGGGCAAAGATAATAAATACCCTGATTAAGGACCGGGAACCTCAAAACCCTATCCCATCACTCGGCACATATCTACAAAGCTCATATATGGGAGTATAATTACCCCCCCCCCCCCCCCTCCCACCCAACCTGGACACCAATATGCAATAAAATGCTTTATTTGAAACTCATTGGTACCATGACTTTAGGGATTTTCTTTTGTCCTTTTCCCACTAACGCTGTCAGCGCACTAAAAGATGATCCCGAAATAGAGGATGAGGTTTTTTTACAGGTGGAGCGGCCATTTTCAATAAGATCGCCAGTTCTGCTGACCGATGAAACGGTTAATGCTGGCGCGGATTCATACTGGTTTCCAAGCACCGTTAAAGGAAATCGGTAAGATTTATCGGAATGTTTCAGAAACTCAGGAAATGAGAGACTTTAGGGAGTTACAGATTCAAAGCATTTTCTGAGGGAAAATGGCCCCGGATTCCGGTTTAAAAGCTTGCACTTCCGACACTCGTTTCGGCGTGAATCGGTCAGTTTATTAGCAAGGTTTTTTTGGTAGCGAATAGGCAAACAAAATTACGTGGTATTCCATGGAATAAACCTTTTCAGGTCTCATTGATTCAATCTTGATTGTAAATCATTAATTCTATGACCATTATAAGGTCTTGTAACAACGCCGTTGTAAAAACTTGTAGTCATCTACTTATCGTTTGCCATAATAAAGAACCTCAGTAAATTATTTTAAACCTCTAAGAGGAAAAAAAAAATTATTAACCGATTCCGCCCAGTTAAACTTTATAGATCCAAGAGAGCTCGTGAGTTACACAGAAACCAAATTGTTATTAATCATGATTAGTAGTAGTAGTATTCTTTATTAATTTTTGACTGTGGTTAACATCGAACTCTGAATTCATAACTAGAGTTATGAAAACGATGCTAAACATTTCAACCTCTCAGATTACCCTTATTTCACCTTGATTTTACCCAACTTTTAAGCCACCTCCAAGCCATGTAAACGGC